>JACEFZ010023643.1:0-55000 GCA_014155875.1 Cepaea nemoralis
TTTTTTTGTTTTAAAATAGGTCATTTTCTAGTGCAATGCTCCGGGCGCCTTTGCCATTATCATTCATGCGAACGATGTTGTATTTTCCAAGGTACACTGGCCATGAACTTGAGTCCTTGCCCACACGAGCATTGAAATCACCGGGTTCACTAAATATACTGATAAATAATGCATCTCTGAAAGAAGTTAAAGAATTTAAATATCAAGGAAATTTGGTCACAGAATATGGCAGAGTAGACAAATAAATCGGAAGCAGATGTCAAAGAGCAAGTGCGCTTATGTATCAACCATCATCCAAATTTAAACATCAAAGTTCACCCATGTCCACAAAACAACAGATAATGCATAGCATATTCACACCAACCCCATGCTACAAATGTCAAACAAGGAGATTATGCAAAATCAACACCTGCGAGGTAAGATGCTTGAGGAGAGCTGCAAACTTAATTATTAGAAACCGAGTTAGACATGACGTTATCAGACAGACAGTGGGATCAACACCTTGCGCCACATATATTGAAAGACAGAAGATCAAACGGTTTGGCCATCTTGTTAGAATGCAACACCATCAACTACCATCACTAGTGCTACATGAAAGAAGTTCTGATACGAGAGCAAGAAGGCCCCGGAGCAGCTCATGGATTGACGACATCAAAGACATTGTACAATCACACGGAATGACACTATCAATCGTGTGTTGGAACGACAACTATTCCTTCTTGACAACAGGGAAAGATGATGATTGAGAATAACGTATTCTTGTTGTTTTCGTTGGATCAGTTCTACGCATATCAATGTTTATAACAAACACAAACTGACGTCATGACGTCTAGTCTATTATTAATTTGTTTACATGAATCTCATTCCTAAAATACACGGTTAACGCATATCAATAAAAAGAACGCATGTTCCTAATCGGTCTGCCCGGTTTTTAAATGGATCACTTTTGTTACTATTTTCGGAATTTGCAGAAACAAGACTATTCCTGTCCTGCCCTATTAACTGTCTTCGGTTCATGACATGCTGCGCGTCACTTGCGCTATTGAGAAGTTCAACATGTACCAGAAGCTTCTAAAAGTGGGAGGTTCTGAGTTTACACAGAAATAATAATTGAGGAACCCAGTGAGGCCACTAAGACAGTTCATAAATAAAACCACATGTATTGTTTGTCGCTCCCAGAAGTAGAAGAAGGAATTAAAGACAAGAGGACGCACTAGACGACATAAAAATGTAAACCTTTAGTTACCAACCGGGATTCGAACCTGTACCTCCAAATTACGACGGTGCCTCGCTGCAGGAACAAGTGTTCTTCGAGGGATGACAACTAGACACCGCGAAACAAGGTGTCTTCATTAGCCAGGTCTATCATCCACATGCACCCACGACTATTGAATATGGACATATTTCGTATCTAACCATTGACATAGAAATGTAGGTCTCAGAATTGCATATCAAACCAGCATAGGTCAAATAACAACAACGCAGACACATCACACAGTAATGCTGTTTCCAGTATAGTAATTCTTTTCTTTAAATGTTCGTTACCATCAAAGTTGAAAAACGCATTAAACTAATGACAAACAAAACATGAAACGCATTATAAAAGAAACAAAACTTGAAACAGGCACCACCAGTAAAACACGATAAATATAAACACAAATCCTAAACCAAACACAAAAACAACACGTGAAAAACATGTAAATACAAGACATGAACACACATTTAAAAAAAAAACGAAACAAACAACAAACTTATTTTGAACATATAAGGAAGGTGAACGATTTCATAATGCTCTTAACCATATGAAAATTAGCAAGACCCCCGGTTCAGACAGCATCACAACATAAATGATTAATGCTTTATTTAGAACAGGGGTGGACACACTTTTTGTGCGTAGGACCACATTAACAAATGTAATGCTATTGAGGTGCCGCATATATATTATGTCCACTTTGTTTACAGCAACCTATTACAATAAGTAATTATGAATTATTTATAGGTTATTAAACAGTATAAATAACTAATTATTGCAAATTTATTTTACTTATACATTTATACATTATATTTTACAATATGGACAAAACCTTTTACTAATTTGGTAACAAGATTTTAAAATTTTTTATTACAATAATTTTTTTTAAAATATTATCTATCAATGGCTTTAATTTAGACACAAACCGACTTACATTGTCACTGCAATTGTTGATTTCTAATGAGATGTATGTAACTGCTTGAAAGTTTTGACAACATACTTGAAATTTAAAGCAAGTTTACTTGTTGAAAATCGCGTGACAGTATGCAATAAAGACCTGTTCTTAGATTTGTTGATCTTCAAGCAAGAAAATACTTGTTTCGCAAATGTATGTTGATCTAAATAATGATAAAAGTTTAGCTTTCAAAGTTTTTCAAGATGGGAAACGATTTTTCTGATAAAGATCCATAGAAATCCAGCAAACCATCTGACTTAAATTTCTCTTTCAGTTCATGATCTGCTTGTAAGTCAAACAGCTCCAACTGTATGTCCTCTGTGGCTGTATCAGCTTCTGCACCAAAAGAGTAACTGAAAATATTGAACTGTAGCTCTAAGTTCTTGAAATCTTGGAATCTCCATCCAAATTCTTCAGTCAATGCATCTGATTGGGCTTTGTACTTTTCAGTCATTTCACCAGAAATGGTTTCTTGTTTCAGCAAAGGGAAGTGACAAAACCTTTTTGCACTTGCTTGTCTGGAGAACAGTGAGAGTTTTGTTTGAAATGACTTTACATGTACATACAATGTATGTGCAAACACACCATTACCCTGATGTTTGACATTCAGTTCATTTAACTTTTCCGTAATTTCAATGGCAAACATAAAGTCTAATTTCAACTCTTTATTGACAGTGTTAGTATTAAAGTCACATTCAATGCCCTTCATCTCCAGGAAAATCACTACTTCTTCTCTGATGTTCCCACACTTCGCCGCAACACTTTGCCGAGACTCAGCCATCGAACACTGGTGTGGTACAGGACATCGGAATGTTCAGTTTCCAAATCGTTAAGTAATGCCTTGAACTGTCTGTGATTAAGCCCTCTTGATCTGATGAGGTTGATGAGACTGACAACTGGGTCAATAACATGCTTGATATTCAAAAGAGTTTTACACAGACTTTCTTGATGGATCACACAGTGAAGTGGTAATAATGTGTGGTCAGGATATTCTGCTTTAATCCTATCACTTACCAACTATACCAGACCTACATTTTTTTCCAGTCAAAGCACGAGCTCCGTCAGTTGTAACACTTGCCATCTTGTTCCAAACCAACCCAGTTCTTTCAATACAGTTAGTAACAGCATTGAATATATCATGGCCTGTGGTTGTGTCTTTGAGTGACTCAACACTCAGTAACTCTTCAATGAGTTTGAAAGAAGTGTTTATTCCACGTATAAATATCAATAATTGGGCAGTATCATGTACATCGATACTCTCATCTAATGCAAGAGAGTACACACAAAAATTGTTTACTTGCATCTTGAAGTTTATGCATCAAATTTTCACTTATCATGTCAAGACGTCTGACCACAGTTCTCCTTGATAAAGTAATGTTGTAAATTTTTTGTGTGTTCTGGACACATAATGTTTGCTGCATATAGCAAAAATTCCTTGATGAACTCGCCTTCGGAAAATGGCTTGTTCTGTTTCACAAGTTTGTGTGACAGCACAAGACTAGTTTCTGATGCAGCATCTTGAATTGAAGACTGTTTAGTGAAAACAGTTTGCTGTTTCTCCAAATTTTTCACCAACTCCAGGCATTTCCTTTCCCTCTCTTCGGCTGTTAAATTGTATCCGAATGTTTTGTTTAATAATGCCTTTTTAAATTGTACACCTTGAAGACAGCCACTGACTCACGACACAACAAAAAAGTTGATTTGCTACCAACTTTCATACAACAGTACTTAGTTGTCCATTCATCATTAAAAACACGGCATTCATCTTTATTCTTACGTTTTTAGGGGCACTCATTGTTTTAATAAAATTCTAACAGTTTGAATTTTACAAAATTTTATAAGGAAATTAAACAAAACGTACTTCCGGCTGTGTGTGAAAATTAGATATTCGGAAAACATGGAGTAAATTTAAGAGATATCAAGACTACTGCAACAGATAAATTAATTTGAACATTGTACATGTGGAAATAATTTATAACAGCAACAAACTTTTACATTTAATATTTTCTTGCAAAATAAATCACTTTATTCACCGGAGAAATATCTGTTATTTTTCCCCCATAAAATCATCTTTATTACACTTTTACATCTCGATAAATATTTCTCTATATTAGCATTAAACTACGATGGTCAAGGACTGTTTACAAAAATAGAAAATTAGAAAGAAATTTTATCAAACATTTTAAAATAATCATTACGGTACATGAAATTCTATAAAATTCAACAACATAACTTAAAAAAGAAATAACAAATTTTATTTCTAAATGCCCTCTGAGTAGCATAATATCAATTGCCGGGCCGCGTGTAGACCGCGGGCCGAAGTTTGCCCACCCCTGCTTTAGAAGAATATGGAATAGATAAAGTTACTAGACTGCTGAATACAATATATGATACTAGAGATATTTCTCATGAATTATGTAATTCTGTATTTATTGCAATCCCAAAGAAATCAGGAGCCTTGGAATGTGATCAACATAGAACAATTATAAGGGTCGTTCATTTGAAACCCGTCCCAATGGCTTTACTACAAAAGCATGAAAGAAACATTAACAGGTGTGGTAGAATTAAACAAAGCATTCATTTTGAATGCACCAATTGCATAATGGGTTGAATTTTCCAATTGCTTAGGTAGGCGGCGAATGCCGCCCGAAATAAAGGATTGTGGTTGTTCACTGAACCAAGTGTTTACCGCATTCATTACGTCTGCATCTGTGTGAAATCGTTGCCCATTGAGAGCCTTTTTTAGAGGTCCGAACAAATGGAAATCACATGGTGACAAATAAGGACTATAGGCTGAATGTTGCAGAATTTCCCACTTCTTTAAAGCTAATGCTTCCTGCACAATCTTTGCAACACGCGGACGAGCATTATCGTGCAACAAAATCACACCGCAAGAAAGCATGCCGGGTCGTTTATTCTTGATGGCTTTATGCAGCTTGTGTAGTGTTTGTAAGTAGTGGGTAGAGTTGATGTTGACACCAGGTTCTTTAAAGTAGGCCAACAATAGCCCTTCGTGGTAAAGGAAAAAAAATGCGATCAGCATAATCTTACCAGCGGAAACCTGTAACTTCAATTTTTGGGCTTTTGGTGATCCAGCATGCTTCCATTGCATGCTCCCTCTTTTGCTGCTCGGCTCAAAATGGTGACACCATGATTTATCGCCTGCCACTATGCGGAAAAGAAATGCATCACCCTCCACTCTGTAACACAGCAAGTTGTTCAAACATCATCCCATGCGTTCCTCTTTTTTGCTGGTCGGTCGACATCCGTGGTACCCACTGTGAACACACCTTCCAATATTGCAGTTTCTTGCGAACAACCTTTTGAATTGTCCCAATTGACATATCAAATTCTTTCGCTAGCGAGCGTATGCTTCGAAAACGGCTCATCTGTACTGCTGCATGAATTTTGGCGATGGTTTTTTCTGTTGCAACAATATGCGCTTGACTCGGCCGTCGAAGATTTGTCGTGAACTGACGTACTTTCCGAAACATTTGTGCCCAGTATGTCACTGTTGTCTTCGACACACATTTGTTACTGTACGCTGCCTGCATTCTTCGATGAATGTCCACTGGTTGACATCCTTCAAATGAAAGAATCTGAATCACCGCTCTTTGAGCTTGTTTAGACGGATTTTGGATCAACCCGGCCATTTTCTCAACGGTCAGAAATAGAACCTATGCATCATGGGACGATAAGCACGTGTTGTTTTATTCATTGGTCAGTACTTATCACATGACTATGACATGATCATGTTCAACGTACGCAATTACGCGCGGTTCGGTACGAACGGATTTCAGATGAACGCTCCTAATAGTTTAATGAGTCACATCATGAAGGTTTTGCAAAGAGTTAGGAAGAAAATTCAACCTGGAATAGTAGAAAAACAATGTGGGTTTTTAGAAGGCAAGGGTACAGTAAATGCTGTGTATATACCGAGAACAATAATTGAACGTTCAAATGAAGTAAACAAAGATCTACACCTGTGCTTTATTGACTAAACAAAGGCTCTCGATAAAGTGAGACATGTCAACATGATAAGGATGCTTGAAGATCTACAAATTGATGGAAAAGATCTTAGACTTGTAAAAAGCATACATTGGAAACAACAAGCTGCCATAAGAATTGATAATGAAGTAGGTCAATATCAGCCTATTAAGAGAAATGTGAGACAGGAATGTGTAATGTCTCCAGATCTTTTTTCACTGTAGTGAAAATATTTTAAGAAATATAGAAGATATGGAAGGAATCAACATTGGGGGACGATACATCGATAACATTAGATATACAGATGATACAGTCTTGATTGCAGACGATGAACAGGACCTGCAACATTTAGTAGATTCGGTTGTTGTACACAGTGAACAATTAGGGTTAGAATTGAATTGTAAGAAGACACAGAGTATGGTCGTCACTGAGAAGAAGGAAGTACCGCAATGTAATATACAAGTAAATTGGCATATTCTTAAACAGGATGATCTGTACAGTTATCTCGGAACGGTCATAACATCTGATGGGAGATGCCTTGAAGAGATTAGAACAAGAATTGCTATTGCGAAGGTAGCCTTTTGCAAGATGAAAAATATACTGACTAATAAAAAAAATAACAACTGAAAAGAGAAAAAGAGTGTTGAAGAACTACATATAACATGTACATCTGTATGGATGTGAAGCGTGGACAATAAGAAGACAAGTTGAAAAACAGCTGATGGCTGTGGAAATGTGGTTTCTGAGGAAAATGCAAAGAATACAATGAACAGACAGAAAAACCAATGAACAAGTCTTTCAAGAAACAAATGAAGATCGTAAAATGATTAGAGACATTAGACGTAGACAGTCAACATTTTTGGGCATGTTATGAGAAGAAATGAATTGGATAACTTTAGTGACAACTGACAAGATCGAAGGGAAGAGACCAAGGGGAAGACAGAGAAGTAAATACCTGGATGGCTTGGCCAAGTGGCATGGTCGAGACAGGAACATGGAGCTGATCCACGACTCTGGTGATCGAGTTAGATGGCAAAACATGACCGCCATGCTTATCAGCATGGCACATGATAGATGGATGGATGGATGGATGGATGGATGGATGGATGGATGGATGGAGCGATATCACAGGCAGTGAGGGAAATAAAAGGCAAAATGTGTAACCGTGTGTGCGTGTGTGAGTGAGTTTTACTTTGTGGGTTTGTATGTGTGAGTGAGTGAGTGAGTGAGTGAGTGAGTGAGTGAGTGTGTGGCTCTGTGGGTGTGACTGTGGGATGTATGTGTGTGTGACTCTCTATTTGTGTGTGTGACTCTCTATTTGTGTGTGTGACTCAGTGTGTGTGGCTCTGTGTGTTTCTGGCTCTGTGTGTGTGGCTCTGTGTTTTTTTTTTGCTCCGTGAGTGTGGCTCTGTGTGTGGCTCTGTGCGTGTGGCTTTGTGTGTGACTCTGTGTGTTTGTGTGGTCCGTGTGTGTGGCTCTGTGTGTGTGGATTTGTGTGTGGCTCTGTGTGTGGCTCTGTGTGTAGTTCTGTGTGTGGCTCTGTGTGTGGCTCTGTGTATTGTTCTGTGTGTGGCTCTGTGTGTGTGGCTTTGTGTGTGTGTCTGTGTATGTGGCTCTGTGTGTAGCTCTGTGTATGTTTGGTCCGTGTGTGTGGCTCTGTGTGTGGCTCTATTTGTGTGGCTCCGTGTGTGTGGCTCTATTTGTGTGGCTCCGTGTGTGTTGCTCTATTTGTGTGGCTCCGTGTGTGTGGCTCTGTGTATGTGTGTGCTTGGCTCCGTGTGTGTGGCTCTGTGTATATGGCTCTGTGTGTGTGACTCCGTGTGTGTGTGGCTCTGTGTGTGTGTTTCCGTGTGTGGCTCCCTGTGTGTGGCTCTGTGTGTGTGTGTGACTCTGTATGTTTGTGACTCTGTATGTGTGACTCTGTGTGTGTGACTGTATGTGTGTGACTCTGTATGTGTGTGTGACCGTATATGTGTTACTGTATGGTGTGAGTCTGTGTGTGTGACTCTATATTTGTGTGCGACTCTATATGTGTGTGTGACTCTGTATGTGTGTGTGTGACTCTGTATGTGAGTGACTATGTATGTGCGTGTGTGTGACTCTGTGTGTGTGACTCTGTATTTTGTGACTCTGTATGTGTGTGGCTCTGTGTGTGTCTCTGTGTGCGTGGCTCTGTATGTGTGGCTCTGCGCGTGTGTGTATATGTGTGTGTGACTGTATGTGTGCGACTCTGTGTGTGTGTGACTCTTTATGTGTATGTGACTCTGTATGTGTGTGACTCTGTATGTGTGTGTGACTCTGTGTGTGACTCTGTATTTTGTGACTCTGTATGTGTGTTGCTCTGTATGTGTGGCTCTGCGCGCGTGTGTATATGTGTGTGTGGCTCTGTGTGCTTGACTCTGTATGTTTCAGGCTCTGTGTGTTGCTCCAAGTGTGTGTGGCTCCGTGTGTATGGCTCGTTTTGTGACTATGTATGTGTGTGACTCTGTATGTGTGAGCGTGTGTGGCTCTGTATTGAAATGTTTATGTGTATGGCTCTGCGTGTGTGTGGCTCTGTATGTGTATGGAAATGTGTATGTGTATGGCTCTGCGTGTGTGTGGCTCCGTGTGTGAGACTATATGTGTGGCTTTGTGTGTGTGTCTCTGTGTGTGTGTGACTGTATGTGTGGCTCTGTGTGTGTGTCTCTGTATGTATGTGACTGTATGTGTGACTCTGTGTTTGTGACTGTATGTGTGGCTCTGTGTGTGTGACTCTGTATGTGTGTGACTGTATGTGTGTGACTGTATGTATGTGTGTGACTGTATGTATGTGTGTGACAGTATGTGTGTGAATCTCTGTGTGTGACTGTTTGTGAGACTGTATGTGTATGACTCTGTATGTGTGTAACTTTGTGTGTGTGATTCTGTGTGTATGACTTTATGTGTGTGACTGTATGTGTGTGACTCTGTATGTGTGTGACTCTGTATGTTTGACTGTATGCGTGCGACTCTGTGTGTGTAACTCTGTATGCGTGTGACTCTGTATGTGTGTGTGACTCTGTATGTGTGTGACTCTGTGTGTGTATGACTCTGTATGTGTATGTGACTCTGTATGTGTGTGACTCTGTATGTGTGTGTGACTGTGTGTGTGACTATGTATGTTTGTGGCTCTGTATGTGTGTGGCTCTGTGAGTTTGACTCTGTGTGTGTGTGGCTCTGTATGTGTGGCTCCGTGAGTGTGTGTATATGTGTGTGTGGCTCTGTGTGATTGACTATGTGTGTTTCTGGCTCTTTGTGTTGCTCTGTGCCTGTGGCTCCGTGTGTATGGCTCGTTTTGTAACTCTGTATGTGTTCGACTCTGTATGTGTGTGCATGTGTGGCTCTGTATTGTATGGCAATGTGTATGTGTATGGCTCTGTATGTGTGTGACTCTGTATGTGTGTGACTCTGTATGTGTGTGACTGTATGTGTGTGTGACTCTGTGTGTGTGTGACTCTGTATGTGTGACTGTATGTGTGTGACTGTATGTGTGTGACTCTGTATGTGTGTGACTCTGTGGGAGTGTGAGACTGTATGTGTGTGGCTCTGTATGTGTGTGGCTCTGTGTGTGTGACTCTGTATGTGTATGACTCTTTATGTGTGTGACTATATGTGTGTGACTCTGTATGTGTGTGACTCTGTGTGTGTGACTCTGTATGCGTGTGACTATGTGTGTGTGTCTGTGACTTTGTATTTGTGTGACTCTGTGTATGTATGTATCTCTGTATGTGTGTGACTGCATGTGTGCCTGTGTGTGTGACTGTATGTGTGGCTGTGTGTGTGTCTCTATATGTGTGTGACTGTATGTGTGTCTCTGTATGTGTGTGACTGTATGTGTGTCTCTGTATGTGTGTCTCTTATGTGTGTGACTGTATGTGTGTCTCTGTGTGTGTGACTGTATGTGTGCCTCTGTGTATGTGACTGTATGTGTGGCTCTGTGTGTGTGACTGTATGTGTGTCTCTGTATGTGTGTGACTGTATGTGTGTCTCTGTATGTGTGTGACTGTATGTGTGTCTGTGTGTGTGTGTGACTGTATGTGTGTCTCTATATGTGTGTGACTGTATGTGTGTCTCTATATGTGTGTGACTGTATGTGTGTCTCTATATGTGTGTGACTGTATGTGTGTCTCTGTGTGTGACTGTATGTGTGCCTCTGTGTATGTGACTGTATGTGTGGCTCTGTGTGTGTGTGACTGTATGTGTGTCTCTGTATGTGTGTGACTGTATGTGTGTCTCTGAATGTGTGTGACTGTATGTGTGTCTCTATATGTGTGTGGCTGTATGTGTATCTCTATATGTGTGTGACTGTATGTGTGTCTCTATATGTGTGTGACTGTATGTGTGTCTCTATATGTATGTGACTGTATGTGTGTCTCTATATGTGTGTGACTGTATGTGTGTCTTTGTATGTGTGTGACTGTATGTGTGTCTCTGTATGTGTGTGACTGTATGTGTGTCACTGTGTGTGTGACTGTATGTGTGTCTCTATATGTGTGTGACTGTATGTGTGTCTCTGTATGTGTGTGACTGTATGTGTGCCTCTGTGTATGTGACTTTATGTGTGCCTCTGTGTATGTATGTATCTCTGTATGTGTGTGACTGTATGTGTGCCTGTGTGTGTGACTGTATGTGTGGCTCTGTGTGTATCTGTGACTGTATGTGTGGCTCTGTGTGTCTCTATATGTGTGTGACTGTATGTGAGCTCTGTGTGTATCTGTGACTGTATGTGTGGCTCTGTGTGTTACTCTGTATGTGTGTGACTCTGTATGTGTGTGACTCTACGTGTGTGGCTCTGTATGTGTGACTCTGCGTGTGAATGTGATTCTGCGTGTGTGTGACTGTATGTGTGTTGCTCTATATATGTGTGTGTGTGACTGTATGTGTGTGTGATTCTCTATATGTGTGATTGTATGTATGTGACTCTGTGTGTGTGACTGTATGTGTGTGACTCTGTATGTGTGTGTGAACTTATGTGTGTGACTGTATGTGTGTGACTCTGTATGTGTGTGTGAACTTATGTGTGTGACTGTATGTGTGTGACTCTGTATGCGTGTGACTCTATTTATGTATAACTCTGTGTGTGTGACTCTGTATGTGTGACTCTTTGTGTGACTGTATGTGTGTGGCTATATGTGTGTGTATGTGTGTGACTGTATATGTGTGTGACTGTGTGAGTGTGAGACTCTGTATGTAAGTGTGTGTGACTGTATGTGTGTGTGTGACTCAATGCGTGACTGTGTGTGACTCTGTATGTGTGTGACTATATGTGTACTGTATATGTGTGACTGGATGTATGTGTGTGACTCTGTGTGTGTGACTGTGTATGACTGTATGTGTTTGACTGTATATGTGTGACTCTATGTATGTGACTTTGTTTGTGTATGACTCTGCATATGTGTGACTGTATGTGTGTGACTCGGTATGTGTGTTAATGTATGTGTGTGACTCTTTATATGTGTGATTCTGTGTGTGTGACTGTATGTGTGTGACTATATTGTGTGTGACTCTGTGGGGGCTTGGGGGACTTTTGTGTGTGTGGGGGGACTCTGTATGTGTATGACTCTGTATGTGTCTGACTCTGTATGTGTGTGACTCATGTGTGTGAGTCTTTTGTGTGTGCTCTGTATGTGTGTGTGTGTGACTGTGTGTAGGGGACTGTAGTGTGTGTGACTCTTTTGGTGTGACTCTGTGTGTGTGACTGTATGTGTGTGACTCTGTATGTGTGTGACTCTGTATGTGTGTGTGATTATCTCGTGTGTGATTTGTATGTGTTTTATGTGATCTCTGTGTGTGACTCTGCATGTGTGTGACTATATGTGTGTGTGACTGTATGTCTTTGACTCTGTGTGTTTGACTGTGTGTGTGTGTGTGACTGTGTGTGTGACTCTGAAATGTGTGGTGACTCTGTGTGTGTGATTATGTATGTGTGTGACTCTGTGTGTGTGACTATGTATGTGTGTGTGTTGGTTTGACTGTATGTGTGTGTGACTGTGTGTGTGACTCTGTATATGTGTGTGACTATATGTGTGTGTGACTGTATGTCTTTGACTCTGTGTGTGTGACTGTATGTGTGTGTGTGAATCTGTGTGTGTGACTCTGTCTTTGTGTGACTTTGTGTGTGTGTGTGAATCTGTGTTTGTGACTGTAAGTGTGTGACCGTGTGTGTGATTTGAGTGTTTTTGATGTGTGTGTGTAAACTCTGTTTTTGTGTGAAATGTGTGGACTGTGTGTGTGGTTGTATGTGTGTGCTCGTGTGTGTGTATGGCTCTGTGTCTGTGTGGATCTGTTTGTGAGTGTGTGTGTATGGCTCTTGTCTGTTTTCTGTGTGTAGGGCTCATGTGTTTGTCTCGCTCTGTGTGAGTGTGTGCTTGCCTTCGCCAGTTCACTCATGTATATACATGCGAGTGTGTGAATGTATGTGTGTGTGTGTGTGTGTGTATGTGTGTGACTGTATGTGTGTGACTCTGCGTGTGTGAGTGACTCTGTATGTGTGTGACTCTGTATGCGTGTGACTCTCTGTATGTTACTCTGTATGTTTGTGACTCTGTATGTGTGTGGCTCTGTTTGTGTTACACTGTGTGTGTGTGGCTCTGTATGTGTGTGTGTGGATCTGTGTGTATGACTCTGTGTGTGAGTGTGTGTGTGTAGCTCATTGTCATGTCTGTGTGGCTATGTGTGTGTGTGTGTCTGTGTGTATGGCTCTGTGTGTGTGTGTGTGTGTGGATCTGTGTGTATCGCTCGTGTGTGTGTGGATTTGTGTGTATGGCTCTGTGTGTGAATGTGTGTGTGTGTGTGGCTCATTGTCATATGTGTGTGGCTCTAAATAATGTGTTTGTGTCGCTCTGTGTGAATGTGTGCTTGCCTTCACCAGTTTACCCATGTATATACATACGAGTGTGTGAATGTGTGTGTATGTGTGTGTGGGAGTGCACGTGTTTGTGTGTGTGTGTGTGAGTGTGTGTGTGTGTATGCCTGGATGTGCGTGTGTGTGTGTTTGTGTGTATGTGCCAGGACACTATGAATGGGATGTACCTGGCACTGACCTACATTGTCAGGCAAGCAGCGTCATCGATTTATTGATTATATTGTGGCCTTACAGCGGCAGGATCGATGGCCTGATAAACTGTTTGCAGAAAATACTGCCGCTTGTCGTCATAATTAATGGTTGTACACGACTGGTTAGGAACCAAACCTCGCGCAAGCAAAGGACATTTCCGGTGTAATGGTTGTGAAAGCTGTGCGGGACACACTTGGAGAAAACCTTAGAATATTATCAATAGAAAGTTATGTCACTGGAACTCACAAGGCACACGGAATAGTTAGTTGCATGTCCTTTACATGACGTCAACATCAACACCAAAATGTATTCATGTGTGTTTGTTTTTTTTTTTTTTTTTTTTTTTTTTGTGGGGGGGGGGGGGGGGGGGTGGAGGGTTGGTGGTGGAGGGCGGAGGGGGTGTTCGCTCTCTTTTAACTCTAGCGTTGCCTATAAACTTCTAATGAGGAGTTAAACGACTTGCTACGTAATCCCGTTTATCCACGTAGGGTCTCGCAGCGCGCGAGAATTGGTAGCGGTTCTCGCCACGTTGGGACTTACGGATAAGTGAGCCGGCCGCTTAGAAAGCGTAATCTTGCCAAGAAATCAACAACAGCGGTAAAATGCTGGTGTTGACAGCGATGTCCTGAAAAGGATATGCGAAAATAAAACCAATGTCCGACTTCTGAGGTACTTGTAATTTACTCTCCCAGGTCAAGGACGGGATAATTAGGGGCAGATGAATAATGAGGGAAGGTCATGGGACAAGAGAATTAGAGACACATGACATGAATAATGAGGAAAGGACATGGGACAAGAGAATTAGAGACACATGAATAATGGGGAAAGGATATGGGACAAGAGAATTAGAGACACATGAATAATGGGGAAAGGATATGGGACAAGAGAATTAGAGACGCATGAATAATGGGGAAAAGATATGAGACAAGAGAATTAGAGCACATGAATAATGAGGAGAGGATATGGGACAAGAAAATTAGAGGCACATGAATAATGGGGAAAGGATATGGGACACAAGAGAATTTGAGAAACGTGAATAATGGGGAAAGGGTATGGGACAAGAGAATTAGAGACACATGTATAATGGTGAAACGTTATGGGAGAAGAGAATTAGAGACACATGAATAATGGGGAAAGGATATGGGACAAGATAATTAGAGCCTATTGAATTATGGAGGAAGGACATGGGACAAGAAAACTACAGACAGATTAATAATAGGGGAAGGTCATGGGACAAGAGAATTAGAAACACATGACATGAATAATGAGGAAAGGACATGGGACAAGAGAATTAGAGACACATGAATAATGGGGAAAGGATATGGGACAAGAGAATTAGAGACACATGAATAATGGGGAAAGGATATGGGACAAGAGAATTAGAGACACATGTATAATGGGGAAAAGATATGAGACAAGAGAATTAGGGGCACATGAATAATGGGGAAAGGATATGGGACAAGAGAATTTGAGAAACGTGAATAATGGGGAAAGGGTATGGGACAAGAGAATTAGAGACACATGTATAATGGGGAAACGTTATGGGACAAGAGAATTAGAGACACATGAATAATGGGGAAAGGATATGGGACAAGATAATTAGAGCCTATTGAATTATGGAGGAAGGACATGGGACAAGAAAACTACAGACAGATTAATAATAGGGGAAGGTCATGGGACAAGAGAATTAGAGACACATGACATGAATAATGAGGTAAGGACATGGAACAAGAGAATTAGAGACACATGAATAATGGGGAAAGGATATGGGACAAGAGAATTAGAGACACATGAATAATGGGGAAAGGATATGGGACAAGAGAATTAGAGCACATGAATAATGAGGAGAGGATATGGGACAAGATAATTAGAGCCTATTGAATTATGGAGGAAGGACATGGGACAAGAAAACTACAGACAGATTAATAATAGGGGAAAGGTCATGGGACAAGAGAAATACAGACAGATTAATATTGGGGGAAGGACGATGGACAAGATAATTACAGCTTACTGAATAATGGAGGAAGAATATGCAACAAGAGAATTAGACCGTATCATGTACAAATGGAGCGTATTATGTACAGTCAATGACCATATATTGGAGAGTGTCATATACACGTAAAGAATCATGTATTTGAGCTTATCTTATACATGTCAAGGACCATGTCTTGGAGCGTATCATATACAAGTCAATGACCATATATTGGAGCGTGTCATATACAAGTCAAGGAGCATGTTTTGGAGCGTATATTATACAAGAGCCGTTGGAAAACATCGTGACAACTGTAAAGATCGAGAGAAAGAAAGGCAGAGGCATACCAAGATAAATTATGCTGGATGGATTGGGACGGCAGCATAGAGGAATATCATCAGCAAAGTTGATCCGGAAACCAAAGACCGAGATCTGTGGAGAGTCATTAACACCTACGTAAGCCGGCATGTTGATGATGATGATGATGTGTTAGTCGCGAAAACATCCATGGAAGCTTGGAGATGTGGTTCTATAGAAGAATAGTGAAAATTAAATGGACAGCCAGAATGAGAAATCTGGACAATTTGAGGGACGCTAATCGCAAAGACAACTTAACACAAACATCAGAAAGAAGTAATCATCTTTTTATTTTATTTTGGTCACATTATGAGAAGACAAAAACTGAAACATATCGTGACAACCGGAAAGATTTGTGGAAAGAGAGACAAAGGAAGATTCTTGGCAGTCTTGTGACATGGAACGAAAGGGAGTCAACACATGCATTGAATCATGCAGTCGGAAATCGCAATTTGTGGAGAAGCATGGTCGCCCATGCCAGCCCAGCAAGGCACTGGATGATGATGATAATTTGTGATTAAGATATGTAGCATGTACTTTAGCGTTAGTGAACGCTGTTTTACCACTCCCCGACATACCAAGTCTAGGGTTCGAATCAGTTGCAGGCGACTTGTGAAAATATCGTTTTATGCTGATTTCAGTTGTATGAGAGTCGGACGTGCAGACAATGGCACACTTATGAACGTAACATTACATAGAAAATTACTAACAACCAATAAATCTTGGTTGACCGCAGTGTCTTGTAAGGAGCCTGCAACTGGTTTAATATATATGAATTCTTGCCGGTGCTACGGTGTTCATGCAATATGTAGATTCTTGCCCGTGCTACGGTGTGCATGAAATATGTGGATTCTCATAGTTCTACGTAGTTCATGCAATGTGTAGTAGTCCTCCTGGTGTGTTCTACAAAAGTACCCTGCAATGCTTATGGGATCCATTTGCAATATAAGAGATCCTTTCAAAGCAAACCTATCCAGTTTATATTTTTTACTTTACTTCTGTGTGTGTATGTTTGATTTCTCAGCACAGTTCCCCCCACTCTGGCAACACACTTGGTCGACCTGCCGATTTGTTTGTTGATGCCTTCTAGAAAAAAAGATTATGGATTTGGTCTTAAATCAATTTTACTCCTCCTCCATTATCTCAATGTTATCTGCGAACCTCTGACCCCGTAAATTTTCTTTCAAAGGTCAAAACAAGTGAAAGTCCGATGCGCCAGGTCTGGACTGCATGCTGGATGTTTTAAAGCCTCACATTTCAGAGCACGTAGTGTTAACTATTGTATCCGCAACCGTATAAGGACAGACGATGTCGTGCAGCAAGAACACTCCTTTTGAGAGAATTCCCTGGCGTTTCGATCGTATCGCGAGCTTCAATTCATTCACTAGGCATGTCTTCCCATACGAAATATTGCTACCTATTCACTCTCCCCTGAATCAAACAAATGTCTCCATGCCGAACCATTATTCTTTTGTAAATTTCACAACGTTTCAGACCAAATGACCGGATTTCCCCCCCCCCCCCCCCCCATTACCAAAACCAAATGAATTACGCGTCTTGTTGTTCTTCCACGGTGTAAGTCATAATGCTAACAGTTCGATCCTCACGACCCCTATATGGCGTATTGCTTAAGCGCCAATTTGTGTCCTGAAACAAGATTTTCCGCTGGCTATACGCTATCATGCACTTTATAATATAATTCCTGTTAATTAATGACTTTCCTTCGTACATTCAGAAGATGGATTGGTTTTACCGCGCAATGTTATTTGTCATTATTCTCCATAATACTAGCTTTACTGGGCACGAGGTTGTAAGCAGAAGCAATGAGGACTTTCGAAGTGTCCTCGGAGGATTAACCGTCAGTAAATATAATACCAACCTTGCCCTGCATCGCATGTCCTGCAACGCAAAGACCGGAAGGGTCTGATACGTTAAGTGATGCCTCTATCAGATTGATAAAACAAATTGGCTAGGTGCATGAAACGGTGCAGTCTCTGTATTGTCGGAAAGGGATATGCCATGGTATTTGAAATTAATGCCGGGTTGCACGAACAGAAATGCATTTGTTGGTCTCTATGAAACGAGGATACTAGAGTATGCATTACAATCATCATTCATCATATCATCATTATAAATATAATCATCATCATTGTATCTTCTTGCTGCTTCCTTCGCGCTTTATCCCCCAGTGGGGCAAAAAACAAACCTATCTCATGAAGCGCAGTCCATGTCTTTTTCTTTTTCTTGTTCCTTTGCACTGTATTCCACACTGGGGCAAAGGCAACTCTGTCCTTGTCGTCTTCTTCTTCTGCTGCCCTCTATGCCCAATTAAATTGAGGCCCTCAATCAACTCACGGCAAGACCGCATATCTTTAGTTATCCCATGCATTGTTGACTAAGTCCTTCACATATTATTCCTTTCTGTCTCTATTACTTTAGCTATCCCATGCATTGCTGATCAAGTTCTTCGCATATTATTTCTTTCTATCTCTACTTCTTTAGCTATCCCATGCATTGTTGACCAAGTCCTTCACATATTATTCCTGTATATCTCTACTTCCTTTAGCTATCCCATGCATTGTTGACCAAGTCCTTCATCATATGTATTTCCTGTATAATCTCTACTTCTTAAGCTATCCCATGCATTGTTTGACCACGGTCCTTCACATATTATTCCTGATATCTCTACTTCTTTAGCTATCCCATGCATTGTTGACCAAGTCCTTCACATATTATTCATGTATATCTCTACTTCTTTAGCTATCCCATGCATTGTTGACCAAGTCCTTCACATATTATTCCTGTATATCTCTACTTCTTTAGTTATCCCATGCATTGTTGACCAAATCCTTCACAAATTATCCCTTTATATCTCTACTACTTTAGCTATCCCATGCATTTCTAACCAAGTTCTTCGCATATTATTCCTTTCTATCTCTACTTCATATAAAATAAAACGGTGATACCAAAATGTTACATAGAAATAGAAGAGACAATTCTTAACCAAGTGGATAATTTTAAATACCTAGGGAGCGGTAAAATGCTGGTGTTGACAGCGATGTCCTGTAAAAGGGTATGCGAAAAAAGTGGGGGGTTGAGCATTTATAACATCAGATGGAAGATATACAACAGAGATTAAGAGCATAATAGGGCAAACAAAAGCCGCATTTCGGAAAATGAAGAGTATCTTATGCAATAAGTCACTATCAATGAATGTAACAAAGAGAGTGCTAAAATGCTATATAGAACCAGTTTTGTTGTATGGCAGTGAATCTTGGAATGTAAATGAACAAATTATGAAGAACTTAGAAGCAACAGAGGTGTGGTTTTTTTTAGGAATGTTGCGAATTTCCCTGGACTGCCAGAGTAACTAACAACGATTGCATGAAAGAGGTTAATGAAACTAGAACATTATATACAACAATAAGAAAGAGACAAACAGCTTATTTTGGTCATGTGATGAGAATATAATGAGAAATGTAAGAGATGATATAAACAGGGAGCTATATGATGCCCTAAATATTGGCGGTCATGACATACCAGAGATTCGATATGCTGATGATACTGTATTACTATCCACAACACAGAATGGCATAGAAAACCTAATAGCCTCAACCCAATTGAATAGTGAAAATCACAACTTATATCTTAACATAGCAAAAACAAAGATAATGCATACAGATAAAACTACTATGGAGAAAGAAATATACATTAATGGGGGAAAATTGGAGGTGGTGGAAAATTTTGAATATCTTGGGTCATTGATTACCAATAACGGTGACACAATGAAAGAAATTAAACGGCGACTATCCATTGCTCTTCAAAGACTAAAGCAGATGAATAAATTGTGGAGTGGAACAGACAGAACTACAAAAATTAGATTTTTAAGAGCATGCATCTTTCCCATTGCAACATACGCCTGTGAGACATGGACACTTACTAAACAAGCTGAACAGCGCATAAACGCCTTTGAATATAAATGTTATAGACGAGTTCTAAGAATATCTTGGGTAAAGAAAAGAACAAATGCATCCATACTTCAAGAGTTGAATATTGAGGAGGGATGGCTATTAAAGACGATAAAACAAAGAAAATTGAAGTATTTTGGTCACTTGAAACGTCACGAAGGTTTGGAAGAGAACAATAATGGAAGGGTATATGCCTGGGAAGAGAGGAAGAGGAAGGCCAAAGAGAAGATGGGTGCAGGATGTGGCGGATGATCTCCAGATGGGTGTATCAGACGCGGGACATCTTGCTTGTGATCGAGAAGCTTTCCGGAAGGTTGTTATGGGAGCGAGGTTCTGCAAAGGACATGCTACTGAATGAATGAATGATGAGAAGAGAGACATTGGAGAACATCGTGACAACTGCAAAGATCGAGGGGAAGAGAGGCAGTGGCAGACCAAGAAAAATGATGATGATTGAGACGGTGGCATGGAGGAATATCAGCAGCAGGGTTAATCCAGAATACCAAAGACCAAGATCTGTGGAGAACCATGAACGCCTACGCCAGCTGGCATGGCACTTGATGATAATGATCTCTGCTTCTCTTCTCCGTGTTTTTATTATGGGGTGAGGGTGGGGGGTTCTTCTTTCATTTCTTATTCTTTGTGGATTCCAGACATAAACCTTTCTAGTTAAACTATTCTCAGGTGTTCTCAATGTACGCCTTGTTATGCGCCATCGTCTTTTCTTCGCCTCTTGATTCACGGGTATGTGTTTGGTTCTCTCCATGAACTACTCCACATTGGTGTTTCTGGCTTGCGATTTTTGTCGCTATATTTTGTGACGACACCAAGTAATGAATATGTGTAGTTTATTTGTAACCGTTTAGGTCGTTCTCTGTGTTTCTGGTTTATACAGTAGTGATGATTTTACGTTAAAATTGAATATTCTAAGTTTGGGGTTAAGTTTAATTTCTTTTGACTTCCACAACTGTCATAGTTGAGTTGAGTTGAGTTAATAACCGATATCACTGCACACAGGACATTCCCATACGCGCTCCGTCCCTTCGTTCAACAGCCAGTGAACAGTCATACTACTAATCGTTCCCACTGTTATCTGATTGAAAGCTCTCCTGATCTTCCCTCTCAGTTTTGAGATTTTTCCAGAACCCCTGTCGATCCCCCGCAACATCATTCTTTCCACATACGGGTTGTCAGTCTGTCCCCCGCCTTCTCCACCTGGTCCCACAGGCGCTAGACCACCTCTCCCTTGCCCATATGTAATCTACCACCAAGAGGTGCATTCTCTGCCAGCATATCAGCTTGTTTATTCCCCCGCACCCCCGCCTGACCAGTACAAAAGATCCATACATTTCTCACAATCTGTGACCTCTAAAGCGAGGAAAGCCATTCCACACGAAGCATTCCTTTCTCTGCCTTACTAAGCATACTCCTTGAGTCCGTAATGAATGTAATGTGTGTTGCAGTAGTCTCCTCTAACCACCGGAAGACCTCTGTTACTGCCTTCACCCCCTACACCTCATTCTGGAGGTCACAAATGAACTAATGCTTTGGTGGTGGGGGGGGGGGGGGGGGGGGCTGAGTGGTCTTGAGGTAGGGTATCCACCTCGAGTTCTGGAGGTCCCGGGTTCAAGCCCCGGTGAGGACCGGGATATTTTCACGTTGACTTCTAGTAACATAATTGTCCCTGGTCTCTGGGTAGTGAGATCGGACGCCCGTGTGTATTGCTTCGCACGTAAAAAAAATCCCTTGGCAGTTGGAAATCGAAAAAGAGTAGCCTAACGACGCTGCCCGGTCAAAACATCGAGTTAAAAATCTACCCAAAGTATTTCAAGATTCTCGTTGGTGCTACGGAGTTCGTGCACTGAGCTGAGATTCTCCAGACTCAGGCTTGAGTTAGGAGTAGAACGGAGCACTTATGGGTTACACCCGTGTGCCGTGATGTTGATCCGTCTACTAAACTAAACTAAACTAAACCGTCGACCTAATGCTATAACTACGACTCTTGCCTTCTGTATTTTTATTCTAGCTTTTGACATCATTACGTGCCATGCCGATAAACGTGAGCGGCCAGAGTGCATCATCTCACACGATCACCAGCGTGAGTGTTCTTATCCCGATGATACCATATTGCCATGCCATTATCATCGCCTTATTCCATGCCGGTAGGCGTGGGTGGTCATGTTTCGCCATCTCACACGATCATCAGAGTTGTGAATCAGCTCTGCGTTTTGTCTCGACCAAACCATATAGCCAAGCCTCTAGATGTTACCTCCTTGCCGTCACTTTGTTCTTTTCCCCTCAATCTTGCCTGTTGTCACCAAATTCTCCAGCTTATTTCTTTCCATAACGTGCCAAAAACATTTTGACTGTCAACGTTTAAATTCTCTAAACTGTTTAAAGTTTTCATTTGTTTCTTGAAGGACTTGATCATTGGTTTTTCTCTATGCCAATAGTATTCTCTGCATTTTCCACAGAAACCACATTTCCACTGCCATTAGATGTTATTCAGCTTGTCTGCTTATTGTTCACGTTTGACAAGTTCTGTGTAGCACTTCAAACACACTTTTTCTTATTGCAATTGACATCGTTTTATTGGTCAGTATGTTTCATGTCCTGTAGAAGAGAACCTTTGCAACAGCGATTATGATACTAAACTCTTCAAGACATCTCCCATTAGATGTTATGACTGTTCCGAGATAATTGTACCGATTCACTTGTTTAAGAATATTCATATTTAGTAGTATATTACACTGTGGTATTTCATTCATCTGTCATTATAGTACAACTGACCTATGTGAGGGTTGAACCCATTACCTCGGCATCAGCGCAACGGATCTTTAAGAACGAGCGCTATTACCCATTCTTCCACCCTGACCTCCTATCGACAGTTTTATATATATAAGCTTGACATTTAAAGAAACAAAAGTTGCATGTCCTTTGCAGACCTAATTTCCTGTTTGAGATTTTATAGACAATTTTACCTTCATTCATTCATTCATTCATTCATTCATTCATTCATTCATTCATTCATTCATTCATTCATTCATTCATTAGCATGTCCTTTGCAGAACTTCTCTTAAATAACAACCTTCCAGAAAACTTCTCGGTCATAAGCAAGACGTCCCGCGTCGGATACACCCATCTGGAGATCATCTGCCACATCTTGCACCCCCATCTTCTCTATGACCTTCCTCTTCCTCTCTTCCCGGGCATATACCCCTCCATGATTGTTCTCTCCAAACTTTCATGACGTTTCAAGTGACCAAAATATTTCAATTTTCTTTGTCCTATCATTGTTACGTTGATTGATTGATTGATTGATTTAGGAACATACATCACAGCATTCGGGACATTCCCATAAGCGCTCCGTCCCCATCCTCAGCAACCAGCGAAGAGTTCCAACACTAATAGTTCCAGTAGCAATCTGATTATATGTCCGTCTCGCCTTTCCTCTGAGCGTCGAACGTCGGCCAGATCCCCTCGTCACTCCTCGCTGCCTCATTCTTGCCAGACCATGGTGATCCATTTGCTCCTCCAAGGTGTACACGTGCTCCCACAAGGCCGCAACCACATCTGCCTTGTCATGCATCAATACTCCACCAAGTTTTGCCGAGCCAGCCAATCTGTCCGCCTGTTCATTCTCCAGCACACCGGCATGCCCAGGAGAAAAGATCCAGGTGATGCTTGCTACCATTGTTACGTTCAGTTGTTTGATATTACTAGCGCTATAATCCAGGCAATGTGTGCGTTTCACACATCCCCGACAGAGCCAGCAGAGGGTTTTCAAAATCAGGTGTAGACGATTTGGAATAAGTCCGCCATGCGTTGAACTCGATGGAATGAGCGTCGGTCGTTAAAATAGCAATAGCAAATTGCTGAAATTAAAATCTATATCTATAAAACAGACTGTATGTGTGTGGGTGGCTGGCTATGCATTGGCTGCGTTCGATAACGGTACATCCGATTGAGAGGAAATTTTCTACACGTCTTCCTTTCATTCCTGTGCAACCGACTGTAATAGTTTCTTAGTGTAAAATCGGCTACTTACTTAATAACATTTAATTTTTCATTTTTCATTATATAATTTCTATATAGCAGGGGGACTTCACTCTAGAAGAGTTATTTCAAGGGGCATAACTTTTAATAACATTTCTATATACCTTATAGTCATATTGTTGGACTTACTTGCACTATTGTTAAACTCTTTGTCTATAGTTATTTTCAGGCATATGAGTTATAATAAATAATGATATAATCTTTAAGGCATTTTCAAAGTTTTCATAAAAATAATGCATAATGCATAATATTGTAACCCATCTTTTTCTGCTTAAAGAAGTTATCAACTGTCATGTCGGTGATTAAAAACAGTTTTCATTAAAAATAATGGATGGTGTGTGGAAGGACATTCCAGTTACTGTGAGCCAGGAGCTGGGCGAAACCACACCGGGTCAGATAGATAGACAGACAGACAGATAGTCGGGAACGGGAGCTTATTTGACTACTTATATGAATTAAATGACATGCTACCCACCAGGGACTGGGTGAAGCCAGGCCGGCTCAGACAGACAGACAGACAGACAGACAGACAGACAGACAGACAGACAGACAGTCGGGAACGGGAGCTTATATGACTAATATATGAATTAAATGAGATGCTCCCCACCAGGGACTGGGTGAAGCCGGGTCAGACAGACAGACAGATAGACAGACAGACAGACAGATAGTCGGGAACGGGAGCTTATATGACTACGTATATGAATTAAATGAGATGCTCCCCACCAGGGACTGGGTGAAGCCGGGCCGGGTCAGACAGACAGACAGATAGACAGACAGACAGATAGTCGGGAATGGGAGCGCTTATGACTACGTATATGAATTAAATGAGATGCTCCCCACCAGGGACAGGGTGAAGCCGGGCCGGGTCAGACAGACAGACAGATAGACAGACAGACAGATAGTCGGGAATGGGAGCGCTTATATGACTACTTATATGAATTAAATGAGATGCTCCCCACCAGGGACTGGGTGAAGCCGGGCCGGGTTAGCCAGACAGACAGACAGACAGACAAACAAGCAGACAGACAGACTGATAGATAGATAGATCCCCTCCAGGGCCTGAGCGAAGCCGGGCCGGGTCAGCTAGTTTGCTTAATAAATCAAAAGCAAAAAAAAAAAACTGTTATATACGGCCTATAGAACCATGTGGTGTAGGGCATGGGGTCCTTGAACCTGTGGAATTAAAGCCGCCTGTCTAGTTCAGTCACCGCAAGTTATGGTTTTCTTTTTGCCGCCGACAGACACAAACTCCTCACCTTATCGAGGATTCGAACCCAGGTCTCCTTAAGGAGAACCCGGCATTCTTAGCCACTCGGCCAGCCGCTCCTCAGTAAATCATAAGAAGTCACACAAAAAAATGCTGGTGTTGACTGCGAGGTCTTCTAAAAGACATGCAACTGACTTGTAGCTTGCCATTGCATTCTGAAAGAGAAGCCAACGTGTCAGCCCTTCTGACCGCCATGTGGAACTATCCCACCACGCCGATAGCAGAAGAGAAAATTTTAAAGGCGTTAAAATCTCAGCCACGCCGATCCCCAGCTTACAGTATCCTTACATATGTAATTGAATAGTCAGAATTTTCGACAAGAGTCAATCAATCAATCATGTGCCATGCCGGAAAGCGTGGACGGTCATGACTCGCCATTTCACTCGATCACCAGAGTCGTGGATCAACTCAGTGTTCTTGTCCCGTCCATGCCATGTGGCCAAGCCATCCAGATATTTTCCTCTCGGTCTTCCTCTTGGTCTGTTCCCTTCGATGTTGCCAGTTGCCACTAAGTTCTCCAATCCATTTCTTCGCATAACATGTCCAAAAAATGTTGACTGTCTACGTCTAATTTCTCTAATCAATTTACGATTTTCATTTGTCTCCTGTAGTACTTGGTCATTGGTTTTTCTGGGTGTCTATCGACAAGAGTGCTTGTATATTATCACAATAAGTTGATAACATTGACAACATTAACACCAACTTAACAACAATGTGAATTTACACACAGAAGCCATAAACAACATGTTGCACGATTTATTGCCTAACATATTTTGCCGCATAACGTGAGGCACATACTGCAGAATTATACGTCATAAATGAATAAAAGAATAACATTGGCTGAAACACTTAAATCAAAGTATTATTCATGTATTCACTTCATATGATATATAACTCCGCAGTATGCCCCTGACAAGAAACAATGCAATAATCCAAGCAATAAATCGTGCAACATTTTGTTTATGGCTTCTGTGGTTAGGCCCGCACTTACCTCATCGTCTTCTGAGATCTCGTTGACTCTCTGCTGCGAATCTCGGCTCATCCACGAGAATAACGAGGCATCGAGCAGCGATGACTCTGACTTGGCCTCCAATCCAGATTGCCTTGACCCCGATGCCATTGCCAATAGAACAAAAACTCTTATAATAAACTAATCACACGCTGATCATCCCTGTGTAATTAAGATCCAGCTTCTTGTGAAGTGACGAATTAATTCACATTTTTCATGATAAATGTTTGAATATCTCGCCAGGCATCAAATGGTTGAGTCAGAAAGAATTATCATCACGGCTGAACTGTATAGTTTAGTCTGCATCGTTTTCTGTTAGACAGAGCAATGTTGAAAATTATACTGGGTGTTTGTAAAGTCTCACTTCACTTTGAATGTAGAACAAATTTGAAAAATGAAATACACAATGTCATCAAGGAATGTGCTCCACAGTCCATCGTGTTGCATGAAGAGAGGGGCAGGAAGGTAAGGCGGGAGACTGGAAGCAATTGGAATGTGATGATTGTCCGAGAGTGAAAATTAAGAAGTCCCAGTGGATGTCCGTACAATGCATGAGTTGTGCCAGTGAATGGATTGGCCATAGTGGGCGAATATTAAAGAGCAATTATGTCTGCACCTAAGTGCACCTCAATGTCTAGTTGGTGGCACATCCAAGTATAATTAAATGCGTTGTCGTTATGTGAGGGAAACAGGTTCGAATCCCAATGTTGCCTCAACCCTTCAATTTTATTATCGTCTATTTTTTTAAACCTATATCTACCTCTTTTCTATACTTCTATAAGTGGGGATCAATACTCCTAGTTTATTTCTCCTGCTATTAAATCACAGGCTTAGAGGGACAAAGTTCCCAGAATCCAAGCATGCCTAGCGCAATCCACCATCCCCCGACCACCCCTAGCTGTAATCTCAACAAAGACACGTATTACATAAAACAACTAGAAATGACACAGGCTGAAATACGACCCACTGTCGCCATGGAAACCGAATATCAATTGACATTTGATAATGCACGCTGCTAGACAGATTGCAGTCGCTAGTCCCAGCAGTGGAGAAACAAATTACCTGGTAGGAGTTTTGCAAATTCTGAAATTTCTTATGAAACAAATCGAAACATTGCTTCTAGGCAGAGATTTTTAACAGTCAGTGTGATAATAACTGGATGCTACTTACTTCTTAACATACCATACATCAGGTGAAATGTTTGCATTTCGGGAAGGAAATGAAAATAAACAAATATAAAATTAACATCATCATCATCAAGTGCCCTGTCAGCTGGCATAGGCGTTCATTTCTCTCCACATATCTCGGTCTTTGGTATTCTGGATGAAATCTGCTGATGATATTCCTCCATGCCACTGTCCCATTCCACCCAGCATCATTTCTCTTGGTCTCTCTCTGCCTCTCTTCCCTTAGATCTTTCCAGTCGTCGTCATTTTCTCCAATTTCTCTCTTCTCATCACATGACCATAGAAGGCTGTTCGTCTCTTTGTTATTGTTGTATATAATGTTCAAGTTTCATTACTGGACAGTTTTGGCCATCATAGATCATAACTTTAGTAAGGGACAATCCCAACTGCACCTCCCTGTGGTAGAGGATTGGAAACACACCACGGTGTGGCTAACACAGCTCTGGGGACCGAGTATCCACCGGAATAAGTGGACAACTCTGCAGCTGAGCAGAGCAGGGCACTCACTTGTCCTGACAGTCAGAAATGGCTGTCAGAGGCAGGGGTAAAACACCCCCATGTGGATGTGGAAGGCAAGGGAAAACCACCATATTATCGTCCCAAGATTTCATGAGTAATCACATATAAGAAGCAGTGAACGACGTTAATGGCTGTCTTAGGATAACATCAACAGTAACAAATTATTGATGGAGAATAGGCCAGTTTTCCTTATTGTAAAATTAGTTACAAAGAAGGAAGTTCGACTTCACTGCGCTGAGTTTAACCCTCATTTATCTCCCTCTCACACGCTCACAGCACACGAACCCCCGTGTGACAGCGACGATCACCAAAGTGTGCCCGAAAGCACTTTAAAATAACACGAAGTAATGCAGCTTTCATCATCATCATAATCATCATCATCCAGTGCCTCCCTGGCTGGCGTGGGCGATCATGCCTCTACACAAATTGCGATCTCCGACGGCATGGATCAATTCCCTTCCGTACCATGACTCAAGACTGTCAAGAATATTCTCACGCTGTCTTCCTCTTTCTCTCTTCCCAAAAATCTTTCCGGTTGTCACACCATGTTTCAGTTTTTGTCTTCTCATAAAACAATGCAGCTTTACAGAACACAATTACGGAAAATAAAAGACGTTGCGACGATTATCCTTCATCAGTAAACAAATAAGCAAAACACAGCATATAAACACGGGACAGACACTACATTGACTACATTATGGCATTGTGGGTCGTCGCTAGAGCTACGGAGTTCGTGCTTTGTGCGACGCTTTCCGCGCTGCGGAAAGAGACCGAGCCATATGGGATAAAAACCCGGTGCAATGAGGTTGACCCTGTCGAATTTTAAGCGACTTTTTTTCTGAAGCATAGTAACCGAATAAGAAGAATTGGCCGATGACATAAAAAGTTAGAACAATGACTAGAAAATGAAATAATCAACAAATTGTGTTACTTGTTACTTATCTCTTAATCCCAGGCTGTAAAACTCCAAAAATACTGAACCGAACGATGGAGACGGAAAACAAAATTATCACCTTCTGAGATGGAGGTAGACCTTCCCACGACCTGCTGAGACAGAGATAGACTTTTCCACGACATTCTGAGACAGGGGTAGACCATTTCACGGCCTACTGAAAGATATGTAGACCTTCTCATGACCTTCTGAAACGGATGTAGATCTTACCATAACCTTCTGAGATTTATGTAGACCTTCGACGACCTTGTGAGATAGAGGTAGACCTTCCCACGACCTTCTAATACCGATGTAGACCTTCTTACGAGCTTCTGAGACAGAGGTAGACCTTTCCACGACCTTCTGAGAGATATATAGACCATTCTCTATTCTCTACTCCCGTGTGTTGCCGGGGCCTATAAGGGAAGTAAAGAATAGCAACACTGCAGCCTACCACGCATGTCGTAAGAGGCGACTAAGGAGGCTTGATGGTTCCGTCACCCTGCTACTGAGTGAGTGCGTGTCGCGACACTGTGAGCTATGAGTTTCGTGTGAAGTGCTTTTGAATCTGCCCGAGGTATTTTTGGAAGGTGACTGCGTGTTCGGAGCGATGGCAGATGGCTATGTCCCAGAGTTGACCGGTTTTTGCCTTATGCAGAAATGCGTGGCTGCTGGGCTTCTGGTTGACTGCCACTGCCGTAGGTGATGAACTGTATTTTCGTGGACTATGTGGATGAACATTTAGGAAACATCCAGATGGGAAAATGACTGCCGAATCCATCAAAGATGAATTGGGTATTTCGTGGGGGACTGGTGTGTTGACATTCTGGCGGCGGCATTATGCACAGTGTATCTGTGCGGGCTGTTGTTTGTCGAGACTCCTGTCTTTTCCACTTTTCACATTGGGCAGTGGGGAGCATTCTGTGTGATATTCACTGGCACAGGAACGGAGCATAATGGGGACGACCCGTTGCTGTGAAGTTGGAACTGCGACTAACTAACTAACTAACTATGTAGACCTTCTCATGACCTTCTAAAACGGATGTAGATCTTACCATAACCTTCTGGGATTTATGTAGATCTTCCCACGACCTAGTGAGACAGAGGTAGACCTTCCCACGACCGTCTTAGACAGAGGTAGATCATCCCACGACTTTCTGAGACAAATCTAGACCTCTCACCGACCTTCTGAGAGATATGTAGACCTTCCCACGACCTTATGAAACAGAGGTAGACCTTACCACGATTTTCTAAGACAGAAGTAGAGATCCCTTCGCCTCGGAGAGACCTTTATGTTCCTGTTATTGAGTGTTAGGAACATTCAAAGATACAACTTAAACGTCTTCCTTATCGCTTGTGAATTGCGGTTGTTTGCTTTTGTGTACTTTTTCCTCATTGGCGCACTGTGTAAAAGAAATATCCCGAAGCTGTAGCCTATTATGGGTCTGTAATGTGTTAGAATTAGGATTATCACATTTCATAGGTCTGAGTGCACCGACTAGTAGGTCTCTCCCGTAGAAAGCGACGAGCCCAGGTATCGAGCCCTCATGAGACTGCCCTCAAGTCATTGTCAGCGCAAATTTCTAACAGTTCCGTCAACTTTATCATCATCATCATCATCTTCTTCCACTTCTGCAGTCAAGCGACGTGGGGAGGAATAATTTGCGTTCCAGCGCCCGGTGGGCGGCACTGGATAGTGTCATTCCGTGTGGCTGTACAATGTCTTTGATGTCGTCAATCCATTGTCTTCTTGGAAGTCCTCTTGGTCTCGTCGCAGATGATCTTTGATGTAAGACCAGTGATGGTAGTTGCTAGCTATTGTTATACACAGTTGAGATTTTAAGTTAATTGTTTCTACGCTATTTGTATGGATGTGGGACAAGGACAGTGAGCAGACGGGCTGTAAAACATCTTATGGCTGTGGAGATGTGGTTTCTGAGGTAAATGCAGAGAGTGTCATGGACAGACAGAAAAACCAATGACCTAGTCCTACACGAAACAAACGAAAACCGTAATCTGATTCGAGAAGCTACATGTAGAGTCACCATTCTTTGGCAACATTATGAGAAGAAATAAATTGGAGAACTTGGTGACAACTGGCAAGATCGAGGGGAAGAGATCAAGGGGAAGTCAGAGAAGTAAATACCTGGGTGGCTTGGCCACGTGGTATGGTCGAGACAAGAACACGGAGCTGATCCACGACTCTGGTGATAGCGTGAGCTGGCGAAACATGACCGCCCACGCTTATCGGCATGACGTATTATGAATGAAGTTCTATGGGTCTTGTATGTTTTCACAACTATTTTGATGCGGTGTATAATTAATAACAGAAAAATATAACAATTATACTCAGGGGAAACAAAACAAAGATTTTATTATGTGGCTACTGACCACAATTGATACTGACTACTCATTTTTTTTAAAGTTGCATATCCCTTACAGGACGTTGCAGTCAACACCAGCGTTTTTCAGCTGTTGTTGATGTTCTTGGCAAGATTACGCTCAGTAGTTTGCCATTCCTTTCTGAACGACCGTCTCACATACCCCGTAAGTAACTAACGCGACGCGATCCGCTGCCGAATCTCGCGCAGCTATGTTCCTCGCGTGAATAATACGGGATAACGGAGAAAGTCGTTAACGCCTTCGCCAGGGAGCCCGGCGATTACTGATTTAGAGCGGCATAAATGGTTCTCAGATATTTAAAAGTTAAAATAGACTGACGTCTCTTAACCAACATGGTAGAACGATAGAACCACAGGTAGGTCAATAGAACCACCGTTTATCAAACATCGCCGAACTTCGAAGGGTTAACTTCATTTAACAGGAACATGTCGATAGACAGAGGTCAACATTTATGTGGTCTAGTGCGTCGTCTAGTCTCTAATTCTCCCCCCCCCCCCCCCCCCCCACCCCCTACTTCTATGAGCGCCAACCAATACGTGTGTATTTATGTATGAAGTAATGTAGACCTTCCCACGGTCCAAACAGATATATCGCGCGCTGGTTATTTCACCTTATCATGCTATGACTTAGCTTATTTTATCACTTCACAGACCAAACAGACGTATCGCGCTGGTTAATTCACCTTATCATGCTATGACAGAGCTTATCTTATCACTTCACATACCAAACAGATGTATTGCGCTAGTTAATTCACCTTATCACGCTATGATTCAGCTTATCTTATCACTTCGCAGACCAAACAGACGTATCGCGCTGGTTAATTCACCTTATCATGCTATGACAGAGCTTATCTTATCACTTCACATACCAAACAGATGTATTGCGCTAGTTAATTCAGCTTATCACTGCTATGATTCAGCTTATCTTATCACTTCAAGACCAACAGATGTATCGCGCTGGTTATTTCACCTTATCATGCTATGATCCGAGCTTATCTTATCACTTCACAGACCAAACAGATGTATTGCGCTAGTTAATTCACCTTATCACGCTATGATTAAGCTTATCTTATCACTTCACAGAACTAACAGATGTATCACGCTGGTTAATTCACCTTATCATGCTATGATTCGAGCTTATCTTATCACTTCATCAGACCAAACAGATGTATTGCGCTAGTTAATTCACCTTATCACGCTATGATTCAGCTTATCTTATCACTTCACAAACTGACATACTGTATCATGCTGGTTAATTCACCTTATCATGCTATGATCGAGCTTATCTTATCACTTCAGAGACCAACAGATGTATCGCGCTGGTTACTTCACCTTATCATGCTATGATTCAGCTTATCTTATCACTTCACAGACCAAACAGACGTATCGCGCTGGTTAATTCACCTTATCATGCTATGATTCAGCTTATCTTATCACTTCGACATACCAAACAGATGTATTGCGCTAGGTTAATTCACCTTATCACTGCTATGATTCAGCTTATCTTATCACTTCACAGACCAACAGACGTATCGCGCTGGTTAATTCACCTTATCATGCTATGATTCGAGCTTATCTTATCACTTCACAGACCAAAAAGATGTATTGCGCTGGTTAATTCACCTTATCACTGCTATGATTCCAGCTTATCTTATCACTTCACAGACCAAACAGGATGTATCTGCGCTAGTTAATTCACCTTATCACGCTATGATTCAGCTTATCTTATCACTTCACAGACCAGACAGATGTATCGCGCTGAGTTAATTCACCTTATCATGCTATGACCGAGCTTATCTTATCACTTCACAGACCAAACAGATGTATCGCGCTGGTTAATTCACCTTATCACTGCTATGATTCAGCTTATCTTATCACTTCACAGACCAAACAGATGTATCGTGCTGGTTAATTCACCTTATCATGCTATGACAGAGCTTATCTTATCACTTCACAGACCAAACAGACGTATCGTGCTGGTTAATTCACCTTATCATGCTATGATTCAGCTTATCTTATCACTTCACAGACCAAACAGACTGTATCGCGCTAGGTTAATTCACCTTATCATGCTATGATTCAGCTTATCTTATCACTTCACCTACCAAACAGATGTATTGCGCTAGTTAATTCACCTTATCATGCTATGATTCAGCTTATCTTATCACTTCACAGACCAAACAGACGTATCGCTGCTGGTTAATTCACCTTATCATGCTATGACCGAGCTTATCTTATCACTTCACAGACCAAAAAGATGTATTGCGCTGGTTAATTCACCTTATCACGCTATGATTCAGCTTATCTTATCACTTCACAGACCAAACAGATGTATTGCGCTAGTTAATTCACCTTATCACGCTATGATTCAGCTTATCTTATCACTTCACAAACTGACATATGTATCATGCTGGTTAATTCACCTTATCATGCTATGACCGAGCTTATCTTATCACTTCACAGACCAAAAGACTGTATCGCGCTGGTTAATTCACCTTATCACGCTATGATTCAGCTTATCTTATCACTTCACAGACCAACAGATGTATCGCGCTAGTTAATTCACCTTATCACGCTATGATTCAGCTTATCTTATCACTTCACAAACTGACATATGTATCATGCTGGTTAATTCACCTTATCATGCTATGACCGAGCTTATCTTATCACTTCACAGACCAAACAGATGTATTGCGCTAGTTAATTCACCTTATCATGCTATGATTTAAGCTTATCTTATCACTTCGCAGACCAAACAGACGTATCGCGCTGGTTAACTCACCTTATCATGCTATGATTCAGCTTATCTTATCACTTCACATACCAAACAGATGTATTGCGCTAGTTAATTCACCTTATCACGCTATGATTCAGCTTATCTTATCACTTCACAGACCAACAGACGTATCGCGCTGGTTAATTCACCTTATCATGCTATGACCGAGCTTATCTTATCACTTCACAGACCAAACAGATGTATCGCGCTGGTTAATTCACCTTATCACGCTATGATTCAGCTTATCTTATCACTTCACAGACCAACAGATGTATCGCGCTGGTTATTTCACCTTATCATGCTATGATTCAGCTTATCTTATCACTTCACAGACCAAACAGATGTATTGCGCTAGTTAATTCACCTTATCACGCTATGATTCAGCTTATCTTATCACTTCACAAACTGACATATGTATCATGCTGGTTAATTCACCTTATCATGCTATGACCGAGCTTATCTTATCACTTCATAGACCAAACAGATGTATTGCGCTAGTTAATTCACCTTATCATGCTATGATTTAGCTTATCTTATCACTTCACAGACCAAACAGACGTATCGCGCTGGTTAATTCACCTTATCATGCTATGATTCAGCTTATCTTATCACTTCACAGACCAAACAGACGTATCGCGCTGGTTAATTCACCTTATCATGCTATGATTTAGCTTATCTTATCACTTCACAGACCAACAGATGTATCGCGCTGGTTATTTCACCTTATCATGCTATGATTCAGCTTATCTTATCACTTCACAGACCAAACAGATGTATTGCGCTAGTTAATTCACCTTATCACGCTATGATTCAGCTTATCTTATCACTTCACAGACCTAACATACTGTATCGCGCTGGTTAATTCACCTTATCATGCTATGACCGAGCTTATCTTATCACTTCAGAGACCAAAAAGATGTATCGCGCTGGTTAACTCACCTTATCACGCTATGATTCAGCTTATCTTATCACTTCACAGACCAAACAGACGTATCGCGCTGGTTAATTCACCTTATCATGCTATGATTCAGCTTATCTTATCACTTCGAATACCAAACAGATGTATTGCGCTAGTTAATTCACCTTATCACGCTATGATTCAGCTTATCTTATCACTTCACAGACCAACAGACGTATCGCGCTGGTTAATTCACCTTATCATGCTATGACCGAGCTTATCTTATCACTTCACAGACCAAAAAGATATATTGCGCTGGTTAATTCACCTTATCACGCTATGATTCAGCTTATCTTATCACTTCACAGACCAAAACGGATGTATTGCGCTAGTTAATTCACCTTATCACGCTATGATTCAGCTTATCTTATCACTTCACAAACTGACATATGTATCATGCTGATTAATTCACCTTATCATGCTATGACCGAGCTTATCTTATCACTTCACAGACCAAAAAGATGTATCGCGCTGGTTAATTCACCTTATCACGCTATGATTCAGCTTATCTTATCACTTCACAAACTGACATATGTATCATGCTGGTTAATTCACCTTATCATGCTATGACCGAGCTTATCTTATCACTTCACAGACCAAACAGATGTATTGCGCTAGTTAATTCACCTTATCATGCTATGATTTAGCTTATCTTATCACTTCACAGACCAAACAGACGTATCGCGCTGGTTAATTCACCTTATCATGCTATGATTCAGCTTATCTTATCACTTCACATACCAAACAGATGTATTGCGCTAGTTAATTCACCTTATCACGCTATGATTCAGCTTATCTTATCACTTCACAGACCAACAGACGTATCGCGCTGGTTAATTCACCTTATCATGCTATGACCGAGCTTATCTTATCACTTCACAGACCAAAAAGATGTATTGCGCTGGTTAATTCACCTTATCAAGCTATGATTCAGCTTATCTTATCACTTCACAGACCAAACAGATGTATTGCGCTAGTTAATTCACCTTATCACGCTATGATTCAGCTTATCTTATCACTTCACAAACTGACATATGTATCATGCTGGTTAATTCACCTTATCATGCTATGACCGAGCTTATCTTATCACTTCACAGACCAAAAAGATGTATCGCGCTGGTTAATTCACCTTATCACGCTATGATTCAGCTTATCTTATCACTTCACAGACCAATAGATGTATCGCGCTAGTTAATTCACCTTATCACGCTATGATTCAGCTTATCTTATCACTTCACAAACTGACATATGTATCATGCTGGTTAATTCACCTTATCATGCTATGACCGAGCTTATCTTATCACTTCACAGACCAAACAGATGTATTGCGCTAGTTAATTCACCTTATCATGCTATGATTTAACTTATCTTATCACTTCGCAGACCAAACAGACGTATCGCGCTGGTTAACTCACCTTATCATGCTATGATTCAGCTTATCTTATCACTTCACATACCAAACAGATGTATTGCGCTAGTTTAATTCACCTTATCACGCTATGATTCAGCTTATCTTATCACTTCACAGACCAACAGACGTATCAGCGCTGGTTAATTCACCTTATCATGCTATGACCGAGCTTATCTTATCACTTCACAGACCAAACAGATGTATTGCGCTAGGTTAATTCACCTTATCATCGCTATGATTCAGCGTATCTTATCACTTCACAGACCAAACAGATGTATCGCGCTGGTTAATTCACCTTATCATGCTATGATTCAGCTTATCTTATCACTTCACAGACCAAACAGACTGTATTGCGCTAGGTTAATTCACCTTATCATGCTATGATTTCAGCTTATCTTATCACTTCACAGACCAAACAGATGTATCGCGCTGGTTAATTCACCTTATCATGCTATGATTCAGCTTATCTTATCACTTCACAGACCAAACAGATGTATTGCGCTAGTTAATTCACCTTATCATGCTATGATTTCAGCTTATCTTATCACTTCACAGACCAAACAGACGTATCGCGCTTGGTTAATTCACCTTATCATGCTATGATTCAGCTTATCTTATCACTTCACAGACCAAACAGATGTATCGCGCTGGTTAATTCACCTTATCACGCTATGATTCAGCTTATCTATCACTTCACAGACCAACAGATGTATCGCGCTGTTAATTCACCTTATCAGCTATGATTCAGCTTATCTTATCACTTCACATACCAAACAGATGTATCTGCGCTGGTTAATTCACCTTATCATGCTATGATTCAGCTTATCTTATCACTTCACAGACCAACAGATGTATTCGCGCTGGTTAATTCACCTTATCATGCTATGATTCAGCTTATCTTATCACTTCACATACCTAACAGATGTATCGCTGCTGGTTAATTCACCTTATCATGCTATGATTCAGCTTATCTTATCACTTCACAGACCAACAGATGTATCGTGCTGGTTAATTCACCTTATCATGCTATGATTCAGCTTATCTTATCACTTCACAGACCAAACAGATGTATCGCTGCTGGTTAATTCACCTTATCATGCTATGATTCAGCTTATCTTATCACTTCACAGACCAAACAGATGTATCGCGCTGGTTAATTCACCTTATCATGCTATGATCTAGCTTATCTTATCACTTCACAGACCAAACAGATGTATCGCGCTGGTTAATTCACCTTATCACTGCTATGATTCAGCTTATCTTATCACTTCACAGACCAAACAGATGTATCGCGCTAGGTTTAATTCACCTTATCACGCTATGATTCAGCTTATCTTATCACTTCACAAACTGACATATGTATCATGCTAGGTTAATTCACCTTATCATGCTATGATCAGCTTATCTTATCACTTCACAGACCAAACAGATGTATTCGCGCTAGGTTAATTCACCTTATCATGCTATGATTCTAGCTTATCTTATCACTTCACAGACCAAACAGATGTATCGCGCTGGTTAATTCACCTTATCATGCTATGATTCAGCTTATCTTATCACTTCACAGACCAAACAGATGTATTGCGCTAGTTAATTCACCTTATCATCGCTATGATTAGCTTATCTTATCACTTCACAGAACTGACATATGTATCATGCTGGTTAATTCACCTTATCATGCTATGACCGAGCTTATCTTATCACTTCACAGACCAAACAGATGTATTGCGCTAGGTTAATTCACCTTATCATGCTATGATTCAGCTTATCTTATCACTTCACAACCAGACATATGTATCGCTGCTGGTTAATTCACCTTATCATGCTATGATTCGAGCTTATCTTATCACTTCACAGACCAAACAGATGTATCGCGCTGGTTAATTCACCTTATCATGCTATGATTAGCTTATCTTATCACTTCACAGACCAAACAGACGTATCGCGCTGGTTAATTCACCTTATCATGCTATGATTCAGCTTATCTTATCACTTCACATACCAAACAGATGTATTGCGCTAGTTAATTCACCTTATCACGCTATGATTCAGCTTATCTTATCACTTCACAGACCAAACAGATGTATCGCGCTGGTTAATTCACCTTATCACGCTATGATTCAGCTTATCTTATCACTTCACAGACCAAACAGATGTATCGCGCTGGTTAATTCACCTTATCACGCTATGATTCAGCTTATCTTATCACTTCACAGACCAACAGATGTATCGCGCTGGTTAATTCACCTTATCATGCTATGATCGAGCTTATCTTATCACTTCACAGACCAACAGATGTATCGCGCTAGTTAATTCACCTTATCATGCTTATGATCTAGCTTATCTTATCACTTCACAGACCAACAGACTGTATCGCGCTGGTTAATTCACCTTATCATGCTATGATTTCAGCTTATCTTATCACTTCACATACCAAACAGATGTATCGCGCTGGTTAATTCACCTTATCATCGCTATGATTCAGCTTATCTTATCACTTCACAGACCAACAGACGTATCGCGCTGGTTAATTCACCTTATCATGCTATGATTCAGCTTATCTTATCACTTCACCTACCAAACAGATGTATTGCGCTAGTTAATTCACCTTATCACGCTATGATTCAGCTTATCTTATCACTTCACAGACCAACAGATGTATCGCGCTGGTTAATTCACCTTATCATGCTATGATTCGAGCTTATCTTATCACTTCACAGACCAAAAGATGTATCGTGCTGGTTTAATTCACCTTATCACATGCTATGATTCAGCTTATCTCTATCACTTCACAGACAACAGATGTATCGATGCTGGTTAATTCACCTTATCATGCTATGACCTAGCTTATCTTATCACTTTCACAGACCAAAACAGATGTATCTGCGCTGGTTAATTCACCTTATCATGCTTATGATTCAGCTTATCTTATCACTTCCAGACCAAACAGACGTATCGCGCTAGTTAATTCACCTTATCACTGCTATGATTCAGCTTATCTTATCACTTCACAGACCAAACAGATGTATTGCGCTAGTTATTCACCTTATCACGCTATGATTCAGCTTATCTTATCACTTCACAGACCAACAGATGTATCGATGCTGGGTTATTCACCTTATCATGCTATGACCTAGCTTATCTTATCACTTCACAGACACAAAAAGTGTATCGGCGCTGGTTAATTCACCTTATCACAGGCTATGATTCAGCTTATCTTATCACTTCACAGACCAAACAGATGTATTGCGCTAGTTATTCACCTTATCATGCTATGATTCAGCTTATCTTATCACTTCAAGACCAACAGATGTATCGCTGGTTAATTCACCTTAATGCTATGACCGAGTTATCTTATCACTTAAGACCAAACAGATGTATCGCTTAATTCATTATCACGCTATGATTCAGCTTATCTTATCACTTCACAGACCAACAGACGTATCGCCTAGTAATTCACCTACAGCTATACCGAGCTTATCTTACCTTCATAGACCAAAAGATGTTGCGTTAATTCACCTTATCATGCTATGATTCAGCTATCTTACCACTTCACAGACCAACAGATTATCGCGCTGGTTAATTCACCTTATCACGCTATGACAAGGGTTATCTTATCACTTCACAGACCAACAGACGTATCGCGCTGGTTAATTCACCTTATCATGCTATGATTCAGCTTATCTTATCACTTCACATACCAAACAGATGTATTGCGCTAGTTAATTCACCTTATCATGCTATGATTCAGCTTATCTTATCACTTCACAGACCAACAGATTATCGTGCTGGTTAATTCACCTTATCATGCTATGATCGAGCTTATCTTATCACTTCACAGACCAAACAGACGTATCGTGCTGGTTAATTCACCTTATCACGCTATGATTCAGCTTATCTTATCACTTCACAGACCAACAGACGTATCGCGCTGGTTAATTCACCTTATCATGCTATGATTCAGCTTATCTTATCACTTCACCTACCAAACAGATGTATTGCGCTAGTTAATTCACCTTATCATGCTATGATTCAGCTTATCTTATCACTTCACAGACCAACAGATGTATCGTGCTGGTTAATTCACCTTATCATGCTATGATTTAGCTTATCGTATCACTTCACAGACCAAACAGATGTATCGCGCTGGTTAATTCACCTTATCATGCTATGATTTAGCTTATCTTACCACTTCACAGACCAAACAGATGTATCGTGCTGGTTAATTCACCTTATCATGCTATGATTCAGCTTATCTTATCACTTCACAGACCAACAGATGTATCGTGCTGGTTAATTCACCTTATCATGCTATGATTTAGCTTATCTTATCACTTCACAGACCAAACAGACGTATCGCGCTGGTTAATTCACCTTATCATGCTATGACAGAGCTTATCTTATCACTTCACAGACCAAAAAGATGTATTGCGCTAGTTAATTCTCCTTATCGCGCTATGATTCAGCTTATCTTATCACTTCACAAACTGACATATGTATCATGCTTGTTAATTCACCTTATCATGCTATGCCTTAGCTTACCTTATCACTTCACAGACCAACAGGCGTTGATGTGATAGACACCGCACTGACCATCTTTACTTCCAGGAACAACTCTTGGTACCAAGTGTAAACAAGGTGGACCCGGGAGGTAAGGTCAATTGAGACCAACAAATATATCCGATATCCACCATGCAAGCGTGCTAGCTACTTGCTGTTTGTGTGCTGACGAAGGTTTTGGCCGAAATGTCCATTTTGTTTTTGTGATAGTGTTATAGTTCTAGCCTGAACTGCATGTTGGGAACGATGGCGGCCCGCTTTTCTGTATTGACTGGTTTGCCTTTTCGGTTCACGAGGGCATTTTTCAGGAGGCTTCTGGAAGTCGTCGCTGAAGCTGCGGAGTGCGGCGCTTTCGGCGGGTCGCCCTGCAGGAAGAGACCGAGCCATATGGGGTAAAAACCGGGTTAATGAAGTCTTTTTGGTGACTGCCGATTCCATCGACGATGAACTGTATTTTTCGTGGAGGAAATTTGTATTGGCATTCTGACGGCGGCATTATGCACACTACACCTATGGGGGTTGTTGGGTTGCCGAGACTCCTGTCTATTCCACTTTTCACATTGGACAGTGAGGAGCATTGTGTGTGATATTCACTGGCACAGGAATGGAGCATAATGGGAACGACCCGTTACCGTGAAATTGGAACCGCGACTAACTAACTAACTAACTAACTAACTAACCTTAACTAACTAACTAACTAACTAACTAACTAACTTAACTAACTAACTAACTAACTAACTAACTAACTAAACTAAACTAACTAACTAACTAACTAACTAACTAACTAAATAACTAACTAACTAACTAATTAACTAACTAACTAACTAACTAATTAACTAACTAACTAACTAACTAATTAACTAACTAACTAAATAACTAACTAACTAATTAACTAACTAACTAACTAACTAACTAACTAACTAAACTAAACTAACTAACTAACTAAATAACTAACTAACTAATTAACTAACTAACTAACTAACTAACTAACTAACTAGTGTTCTAGTAATGGCTACAGTATACTTCTCGTTTTTTTTTAGTGATGCCATGGCATACTCTCCTGCGCCCTTGATCCCTCATTGAGGCATATGATGAGTTGAGTTGGGTTAGTACCGACATCACTGAACTCAGGACATTCCCATACGCGCTCCGTCCCTTGTTAAAAAGTCAGCGAAGAGTCATACTACTAATCGTTCCCATCGCTTTCTGATTTAAAGTTCATCTGGTCTTCCCTCTCAGTTTTGATATTCTTCCAAAACACCATACATCTGGAATGAGACTTAGCTGCAGAAACTACCGGATCAGCAAAACAATACTCTAACTGGCCGCTTGTCGGAAATTCCATTCTAGACCAGTTGCCGACCAAGGCTTAGGGCCTGGTCTGCCCTGCCATGACATTTTATAGTCTTCAGATTGCATTTCCTTCTCACTTGGTTAAGCTTGTACCCTCCCAATTGCGTTCCTCTGCCTGAAGCGGTGTTGGGTTTGGTATTCGCCGCCCAACATTCGGCTCTAACAGAAAGCAGGTAGTACCGTCTACTGTCAAACTACTTATAGAAATATTGCCTTGAAAATAACAAACAGCCATAAATGCTGGAGATTGATTGCGACTTCCTGTAAAAAGATATGCAAATAACCTTTCAATGTGTAAGGTTGGGCAAAACTTAAAGTCGTCTCCCGGTTATAGGACTACTGGCTCACACGCAGAGATTCGATAATCAAATCTTCAACCTTCTACTCTCGAACTCCGATTGTCCAGAACTGTTTAACCTGTGCTGCCTCCACGCGAGTTCTTGTAGTTCGTCGACCCTGTCAGATACGAGTAGGCTTTTTATCCACTACCAAGACATTAAGCAGGAGCCTAACAACTTCTTATTCCTTATTTTGTAAAACTAAAATCTACAGAGAATCCCAGCATGTTATAAGCAATATGTATAAGCTTACAAGCACTTGTGGATTGGGCCTAAAGATATTGGTTGCCGGGAGGCCAAGCTAGAAAAAAGACATTAACATTTTAACTTTTTGTATGCTTGCTTGCTTGCTTGTGTTCGCTGGCTGTGAACTCCAGCGTGAAGTCCTGTATGTCGGATGAAGACATCCTGTTGTCCAACATCAATGTGATGTCATGCAGGACCTGAGGTTTGCGTGAGTATCCGTTGTCCCATGTCTGGCTTATTGGTGTGCAGACTGGTGACCCTCGCCGTGCAAGGCAGATACTCTCCGACTTCGGAGGAATCAACGATCCTATTCCCTTTAGCCAGGATCCCCAAAGGGACCTGTTGCCAGGACGCTCGGCGAGGACGCGTCAATAGGTCTTGGCCAGTATAGAACCCAGCCCCAGTGCCTTGGAAACCCCACTGCGTCCCAACTTATTGTATAAATGTTAAAATGGTTTGGGGAAGGGGGAGGAGGGGGAGGGGGGATTTCATAAGAGACCCATAGTATCCAACTGCCGACAAGCAAGCTGACACCCCTGGCCATTCAGCCACTCTTTACAAATTGAACTGGGCGAAACATAATACCACAAATCATTCGTCAGAAGTTAATGGTATCATGTGTTGTTAAGAAGTTAATAGGATTTCACAAACCGAGTTGCTATTTTCGTAACTAATGTTACAAATTGTAACTATATTGCACACGTGTTATCTATTTTTAGCTGCAGTCGTGAACAACAAAGTATAATCGCAAAACATCAATGGTTGCTATAGAAACCGCCACCATGTTGGGTATCGAGATGTTTTTGACATGGGGGAATAAATTACGAGGTATTTATAGAAAAGATTAGAAGCGAAAGGGTGGACTTAACTGCACCAGGTTCTGTCCAATACGGCAGAGCGGCATAACCGAAAGCTTCGCACGAACTCGGTAGCTTCAGCATCGACCCCCTAGGGGTGCTCCGAAAACACTAAACTCGTGATACCAAATAACAAACCCCGGAATCGACCCCACGACCTCCTGAGCACGAACCAGATTGCATAACCTCTTCGTCACGTGTGTATAGACCAATCGGAATTCGGTGGGTCATGTGATCATGATCATATTTCGAGAGCCTTTATTTCCCAAGAAATTACTTCGTACCCATTTTGGACTACGTTAACCTGGAAGTCCATATCAGTTTTACAAATAGATCCCGCTGGAGTTTCGAATCGTTACCACCGAGCCACCAGACGAGGGTTTTGACACTAGGCTGGCCTGGCTCTTTGCATTCAAGGTACTCTTGTCTAATATCTTATTCCCACCTGTTTCTCTGGTCGTCTTCGAGCGCCTATCAATACCTTTATTTCTTACTTAACTGATTCAGTGCCCAAGGATAATACCATGGTGTATTTTTAATGTGCAGTTTTTGAAACTATTGCCGTTCCAAGTTTTGTATTTACCTATTATGTTGCATTGTGTTGCATGAACTCCACAGTAGGTAAATACAAAACTTGGAAGGACAATATTAAAAAAAACAACAACTGCACAGTCATTAAAAATACACCCTATATATGGCCAAATGTGACCTTCCATTTGGACAGAAAGACAACATGTCGCCATACTTAGGTCATCATGTTATTTGCTTTGTTTCGTGGTAACATCCGCAATTTCAATGTTCAGTGAACGGAAATTTACATTATAATGCTCGTTCATTTGGTTTTGTACTATGTTTAGCCCAAACCTACTTTTTGTTTTGCAATGAATCAGTTAAATAGTGCGTGTATGAAATTATGCTAAAATAATAGCAGCTGTATTTTGCAGTTTATTAATATTTATTTATGCGAACGTGGCCATTGTTCTACTCAGGGAAATTACCATTTTGGGGGAATTCTCCAATTAATGTCAACCTTCGAAGATCGACAGCAATACCCGTTGTCTCTGTTACGGCAAAATCCTGCCAGTTTCTCTTTGGCAAAATGTATTCATACGTCTCCAGGAGGTCAGTGATGCTGAATGGGTAAAATCACTCGTTCTTAAACGTCCGGTGCGCTGATACCGAGATTGCAGGTTTATCCCCTATACAGTTCTGTTAAAGTTAATTGCATATACGTTACAAGACGTTGCAGTCAACCATAGTCAGTTTTGGATGCTTGTGATTCTTGGCAAGTTAACGTTCGGTAGTTTGATATTACCTTCTGAACGATCGGCACTCATACCATTGTATGAAAATCATCACAAGGCGGTCTGCTTACGTGTAGTACAAACTGCCTATTTTACAGAAGCTGTCTACATTAACTCTCTACGCCTTTACAGGACGTCGCTGTCAACTGTTGTATTTATTGGGTGCTTGTGTTTTACTCCGTGGCCCTTGATATTTCTGGTCGTCACGATGTTTTCCAATGCCTATCGACTCATCACATAATCAAAGCTAGCTGTTTATCTTATTGTTATTGTTGAATATAATAATCCAGCCTCTTTCAGGCAATCGTTGTTAGTTGCTCCGGCAGTCCAAGGAACTCGCAATAATCGTCTCAGGAAACACATCTTTATTGCCTCCAAGTTCTTCCTAATTTGTTCATGTGCATTCCAAGATTCATTGCCATACAGCAAACCAGGTTCTATAATTCTTTGGATTAGTTAGTTGCATATACTGTACAGGACGCTGCAGCCAACCCTAGCATTTGTTGTCTGTTCGTGATGTCTTGGCAAGTTTACGTTCGGTAGTTTGCTTTCTGAACGACCAGCACCCATACCGTTTCATAAAAAACCAAACGTGTTTCGAACGCGGGTATGCGGCATTACGAACTGGGTCCGTAACCCATCGCCACGGAGCTGGCTACTCTTTACAAAGGCTCTCAAAATCAGCGTTTTTGCATGCTAAGTTTTATAAGTATGAGGGGCTTCAATTGTAAATCTTAAAAGTGTGATAGAAATTACAATAACCATGCCATAATCTAGTAACCTGTACATATTGATGTTAAGAATGTCAAGAGGGTTAAGCACGTGACATCATGATGCGGACGATCACGATGACGTCATAAAGATAGTTTAAAGATGGCGGCCCCACTTTTTATAAGCACCAAATAAGAGCAGCTTTCTGTTGTACTTTTTTGTTTTGTTTTCATCAGTGAAGGGGTGAAGCCTACAGAAATGCATCGGCGAATGAAAGTTCAGATAGTGATGCATACCTGTCTGTCCAGCAGCTGTATGGGTAGAGTAGGATGATTTAATACGGAGTGACTTCTGTGACAGACTGTTCACGACCGGGTCAGGCACACCGAGTAGCGACGAAGAGAATTTTTTTCTGCAGGAATCCAAGCAATTTATCGGCGCTGGAGGACTTGCATTGAACTCAGAGGTGACTACATCGAAAAATGATGCATTTGTTCTTTATTATTTTTTTCAGAATATATTCACCCGCAAAAAAAAAGGCTTTCATTTGAAGCCCCATTGTAATATTGCGGTCATGATTTGAAATAATAGTTGGAAGATCACTATTTCAGGTGACTTAAAAAGTCAAAGTACAGAATAACCTCCTGTTCACCCTGAACTCGAGTGTAGCCCCTCCGTGCACAACATCTAGTAGCTGCCACAACTAGGAGTGCACTGGACTGATGTTTGCGCATGGATTAGCTTTCCCTATTACCAGTGTCCATCGCCATCAGACGATCGCACTCCGACTTCTAAGTACTTGTCATTTACGTCCCTGAGTCAAGGACAAGATGGCAATATTACAGTCACTCTGACCTGTGTAGGGATTGAACCCGCTATTCACAAAATCACGAAAGTCAGTAGTATGTGCCATGCCGATAAGCTTGGGAATAATAGTTAGCCATCTCACACGATCACCAGAGTCGTGAATAACTCTTGTTTTGTTTCGATTACGCCTTGTGGCCAAGTCATCCCAATATTTATCTGTCTGACTTCCTGTTGCTCCTTTCCTATCAATCTTGCCAGTTGTCACCATATTTTCCAAATGCTTTTCCCCCTTCATAACATGCCCACATAATCGTGACAATCTACGTCTAATTTCTCAAATCAATTTTTGAATCAATACATTTTTCTAGTCTAATTTCTCGAATCAAATTGCTTTCATTTGTTTCTATAGTGTCTTGTTCATTTATTTTTCAGTCCGTACATGGTGTTCTTTGCACGTTCCCCATAAACCTCATTTCCACTGACATTATACTTTTCTCAGCCTGTCTGCTTATTGTCCATGTTTCACATCCATATAACAGTAAAGGTTCTATATAGAACTTCAATGCACTTAACGAAGGTGGTGACTTGTAGAAAAACCGGAATGAAATGGAAGTCATCTTATTCTTTCTTACTTTGCTCTTCGTCTTATAGAAAGAGCTTAGAACTTCAACGGACTCAACCAACTCCCTCATCATCATCATCATCATCATCATCATCATCATCATCATCATCATCATCATCATCATCATCATCATCATCATCATCATCATCATCATCATCATCATCATCATCATCATCATCATCATCATCATCATCATCATCATCATCGTCGTCGTCATCATCATCATCATCATCATCATCATCATCATCATCACCATGTGCTCTGTCAGCTGGCAGAAGCGTTCAGAACTCTTTACAGATTTACATCCTTGCTGTTTGTAGTTAGTTAGTCGACATATCACCCCCATTGCACATTGAACCATTCAGTCCATAAGTGCTCGGATCCCCTCCTCAGTAAATCCCGCAGCGTGTAACGGCTAACGACATCAGTTAATTGTTGATTTATTAATCTTCTTTGGCTTCCAGCATTGTGCTTTTGTTTGGTCACACCTCTGTTAACATGCTGTTTTTGCAGTCTGACCATGGATGTAGATTCACAGTCATCACTTGGTTCTCGCAAACGACTTACTAACGTAGAGCATTCAGTATATCAGCCTGGTCCGTGGCTCGTCCGCACTCCACAGTAGCCTTGTCGAAAAGCCTGTCCGTCTGCTAAGTTCCGTGTACACCCGCATGTCCTGGCACGAAAATTATTTAATCTTTGCCAGCCCTGACCCTTCCAGAGACACCAATCGCTGTGTTCGGATCCACCCCATCTCTATCTTCTTGAGCATACTCATTGAGTCACTACGGAAACGCGCCCAAGTGAATGTCTATGTCTCGAGCCATATAATTGCTTTACTTACTGTCATGACATCCATAGTCAGACTACTTGTGGTCCTTGCTATTTTTGATCGACTCTATTGATGGTATTCATCAACGCCACGGTCTCAGTCAGTCCAGCATCATTATGAGATTAAGGTTGACCGCCGAGCCGCAGCAATGGTTCCGAAATAAATCAAACATTACTGGAGTTTATCCAAAACGACTTGTTTTGATCAGCAATGCGTTCACTGTGACTCAATTTTAATGTCAAATATTACTATAAATGGGATCTTCAAAACAAAATTATAACGATTGCAAAACTAAACAAGCATACTGGCCACAGGCTTTGTCTCACGAACACTTAAAATGTCTGCCACGGGTAGTGGCATGCCGTCCGTTCAGTGTTACAACCTCTATTGATAGTTATTCCCTAAAGCTAAGCGACTGTACTATTGTAAACGTGAAATATGCAGCTGGCCTATGCCGTCACAATGAAGCAAGCAAATTTACCAAAGTTTCGACAGATATTTACTTATCTTCTTCTGGCCCTAAGAAATGTACTTGTATATTTATAGCCAGCTGGAGCTGGAGCTTAGGAACACTGAACGCGTTTTACAATTCCCCGAAATACCGAGTTAGAAATAAGCCGCACACGATTTGGAAGCGGACTGTCTTGCTCTATAATTAATAGTATGAGAGTCGGGGGTTCAGAAAGCATTAGCAAATTACTGAACGTAAAATCTGCCAAGTAAATCACATTCATTCATTCATTTATTCATTCAGTAGCATGTCCTTAGCAAATCTGGCAAGACCCCCGGTTCAGACAGCATCACAACAGAAATGATTAATGCTTTAGAAGAATATGGAGTAGATAAAGTTACCAGTCTGCTTAATACAATATATGATACTGGAAATATACCTCAGGAGTTATGTAATTCTGTATTTATTGCAATCCCAAAGAAATCAGGAGCCTTGGAATGTGATCAACATCGAACAATTAGTATAATGAGTCACATCACGAAGATTTTGCTAAGAATTATCATGCAAAGAGTTAGGAGGAAAATACAATCTGAAATAGGAGAAGAACAATGTGGGTTTGTAGAAGGCAAGGGTACAGTAAATGCTGCGTATATACTGAGAACCATAATCGAACGTTCTATAGAAGTAAACAAAGATCTACTTTGCTTTATTGACTACACAAAGGCTTTTGATAAAGTGAGACATGTCAACATGATAAGGATGCTTGAAGATCTACAAATTGGTGGAAAAGATCTTAGACTTGTAAAAAACATATATTGGAAACAACAAGCTGCCATAAGAGTTGATAATGAAGTAAGCCAATATCAACCTATTAAGAGAGGTGTGAGACAGGGATGTGTAATGTCTCCAGATCTGTTTTCCCTGTACAGTGAACGTATTTTCAGAAATATTGAAGATATGGAAGGAATCAACATTGGGGGACGATGCATCAATAACATTAGATATGCAGATGATACAGTCTTCATTGCAGACAATGAACATGACCTGCAAAATTTAGTAGATGCGATTGTTACACACAGTGAACAACTAGGGTTAGAATTAAATTGTAAAAAGACACAGATTATGGTCGTCACTAGGAAGAACGAAATACCACAATGTAATATACAAGTAAATGGGAATATTCTTCAACAAGTGAATAGGTACAATTATCTCGGAACAGTAATAACATCTGATGGGAAGATGCCTTGAAGAGATTAGAACAAGAATCGCCATGGCAAAAGTAGCCTTTAGCAAGATGAAAAACATACTGAACCAATAAAAAGATGTCAATTGAAACGAGAAAAAGAGTGTTGAGATGCTACATAGAACCTGTACTTTTATATGGATGTGAAGCGTGGACAATGAGCAGTCAGGCTGAAAAACATCCGATGGCTGTAGAGATGTGGTTTCTGAGGAAAATGCAAAGAATACCATGGACAGCCAGAAAGACCAATGAACAAGTTCTTCAAGAAACAAATGAAGATCGTAAATTGATTAGAGAAATTAGACGTAGACAGTCAAAATTTTGTTGGGCATGTTATGAGAAGAAATGGATTGGAGAATTTGGTGACAACTGGTAAGATCGAGGGGAACAGACCAAGGGGAAGACCTAGAAGCAAGTACCTGGATGGCTTGGCCTTGTGGCATGGTCGAGACAGAAACACGGAGCTGATCCACGACTCTGGTGATCGAGTGAGATGGCAGAACATGACCGCCCACGCTTACCGGCATGGCACATGATGGATGGATGGATGAGCATGTCCTTTGCAGAACCTCGCTCTCATAACAACCTCCCGGAAAACTTCTCTATCATAAGCAAGATGTCCCGCGTCCGATACACCCATCTGGAGATCATCCGCCACATCCTGCACTTATCTTCTCTTTGGCCTTCCTCTTCCGCTCTTCCCGGGTATATACCTCTCAAATTACTCAATTATTGTTCTCTCACAACTTTCATGACGTTTTCAAGTGACCAACATATGTCAATTTTCTTTGTTGTATGGTCTTTAGTAGCCACCCTTTTACATATTCAGATCCTGTCGTGGATACATTTTTTCTTTTCTGATTCCAATATATTCTTAGAACCCGTCAATAAAATTTATATTCAAATGCATTTATGCGCGGTTCAGCTTGTTTAGTAAGTGTCCAATTCTCACAGCCTATGTTGCAATGGGAAAGATGCATGCTCTTAAAAATCTAATGTTTGTAGGTCTATCTGACCAACGCCACAATTTATTCAGTTGTTGTCTTTTAATTTCTTTCATTGTGTCACCATTGTTGGCAATTAATGACCCAAGATATTCAAAATTTTCCACCACCTCCATTTTTTTCTCATTAACATATATTTCTTTCCCCATAGTAGTTTTATCTGTATGCATTATCTTTATTTTTGCTATGTTAAGATATAAGTAAATCACAACGGTCAAACAATACTAGGCTAGATTGCGATGTCCTTTAAAGGGCAGGCAATTATCCTATAATGGCCGATGTAGGGTACGGGCAGAATCAAGTCCCTTAGCAGGACTCTTCTGTATGTATTGAAATGTTGAGACTATCATATTTTTAGACCTTAGTGCACGGATGTTTAACTAGTCAGTCTCTCCCTCCCGTAGCGAATGACGAGAGTTGACTTTGAACCATTGCCTGAACACGCTCATGCTTTTGTCATCGTAACGTCTTATCTGTTACACTAACACACGTGATGGGTACATTAATCAATCAATCATGTGCCATCTCCACTATGAAGGTTGGCTGCGACTGATCCCCAACACTGTCTGTCTCTCGCCTTGATTGTACATGCTGTCAGATTTATGTTTGTCCATCTCTCGACCTTATCTTCCCACTTGTATCGTTGTCTACCTCTTGCTCGCCTGCCTTCAACCTTACTCTCCAGAGAGATTTCTAGAAGAGCGTTATGTCTTTTAACAGATTCAATACCAAACAGAAAGTAGGTTTGAACCAAATAAAAATAAATGGCGGAAAATGGAAAGTAGGGGTGTGTCACAGTTATAACTTTAATATTGTTGATATGGTAGAAGCATGTTGTATTATAACACAATGCCAACATTTCGGCGATATATAAGCTCCTGGCAGTTTCGAGAAATTAACTTCAGATGATTAATCATCATATGTCACTTAAACAGTTTAACTTGGCCGAAATATTTCGCTTGCTTCTGTTTTATTTATTTCATCAACTCTCTTTCCATTCCCAGTTTTTGTTAGAACCTCTGTATTTGACTGAATTGTTTCCATAAAATACGACATATTCTTCTGTATATATCTCTAGGGAGGATACATGATGCCAGCTCCATATTTGAATAGACCAATCAGAACTCGAGGAGCGATGTTCCCACAATCCCACCGGCCGGGGTGATATCCTGGTATTCGTTTTAGGCTGAGTGTGCCGTGCATAGTGTCTGAACTCTCGAAGGCAGGCAGACAGACAAGTAAACAGGCTGAAATAACAGACACATATAGACGGACAGAGAGACAGACAGACGTACAGACTGGTAAGCAGGCAGGCAAGTAGACAGGTAGACTGGCAGAACGAACGAACGAACTTTATTTTAAAAGGGTTAAGAATTGGGCACGCAGGCCCGTCTTACATTCTGCCTTTCTATCACTCACTTTCATACATTATTTCATTCATACATCTTTCAAGGCTAACAGAGAGCAGCAACAATATAAATGGCATGCATTGTAAAGGAATGAACATCAATACTACACGACTCAGTAATATTAGATAATAGTGTGACACTTGTTATTAGCTATGTGGAATATACTGGTCTACCAGCATACAGGCAGGTAGACAGGTAGGCAGGTAGACAGGTAGGCTGGTAGGCAGGCAGTTAGATAGGTATACAGGCAGGTAGACAGACATGCAGGTAGACAGGAAGGCAGGTTAACAGGAAGGCAGGTTAACAGGCAGGCAGTTAGACAGGTAGATAGGCTGGTAGACAAATAGACAAGTAGACAGGCAGGCAGGTTAACAGGCAGGCAGGTAGAAGGTAGATAGGCAGGTAGACAAATAGACAAGTAGACAGGCAGGCAGGTTAACAGGCAGGCAGGTATACAGGTAGATAGACAGATAGACAAATAGACAAATAGACAGGCAGGCAGGTAGACAAGCAGACATGCTTGCAGACATTGGTCATTGGATCGATCCCCATCGGAAGGATTCTGATTTTTAAAAAATTAATCCGTGATCCCTGTCCGACCCAGTCTAAAATGGGTACAAAGAAAAGATTGGGAAGTAAAGGCAACCGGCGTATACTTCCCACACCACCCACTTATTTTCCGATTGGGCTAAATAAAATATGGATCTGGCATCATAGGTCCAAATAGTCTTAAGGCGCGTACAAGAGTAATTTACTGACTATTTCAATTGATTATCATAACGATACTCAACCAGTCTCTATGTATGGTTCTCTGTTCACACTTATTCTGTGGTTTTCTATTGTCATTGCCGCCCCACTTTGTTTTATTCCGTGTGGTTTGTGTGTGAGGGTGTGTGTGTGGGTGGGTGTGTGTTCCTGCTATGATACAGAGAGGCGGTAGTATCAGGCGGCACCGTAAGGGAGCTTCGTGAGGGGTGGCATTCTTAAAGAAGAAAAAAACATGTAAGGGGCGGCATTTCGAAGACTTGCATCAAATTGAGAAAATCTACCGCACGGTACTGTGTTCCTGCATCAAGAGGGATTCGAATAGAAGACCCCCGGGCGACTAGGTAAGAGTGCTTGCTACAACACTAACTCGGCCCTCGACGGTATGAATACACCAATGTGCGAAATCCGATTGAAACACAAACTCTGCAACAAAGAAAAACATCACGGCTCACCTGAATGGTTGTCCACACTTCCAAGTTACAACTGAAGAAAGGGCGAATCAAAGGCGTGTATACAAACTTCCAAATGTCAGAGGTGACAAGTAACCGCTGAGTACGATACTCACCCAGTCACTGTGTAAGGTTTCCTGTTCACACTTATTCAATGGTTTTTTTCTGTTTGTCATTGCCTGCCCAACCGTGTTTTATTCATGTGTGGTGCTGTGTGTGGTGGAGGTTTGTGTGGGTGGGTGGGTGCGCGCTGGAATACAATTTAGCATGTGTGTTTCCATCGGTTAGTTTCTGCTTTTACAATGTGACGTATTGATTCAGTAAACGAATACAACGGTGTTTTATTTTCATAGTATGGTGGAAACAGCAGTGGAGTAATATGGAAGACTACGAGGACGCGTGTGTGTGGATTGCGAGAGGGAGAGAGAGAGGGGGGGAGAGAGAGTTGTGAGAGAGGTAGCGAGAGCGTGAAAGAAAATGGGAGGAAGAGGAATGGTGTGTAAGAAACAATGGTTGAGTGAGGAGAGAGAGAGATAGAGTGTGAGAGAGGGCGTAAAAGAGTGAGAAACATTGTCAGAGATAAAGAGGTAGTGTTAGAGAAAGAGCAAAAGAGGGATGGAAAGAGTGTGACAGAAAGAGAGTAAGAGAGATGTACAGAGTGAGGGATAGTGAGTCAGAGTGAGGGATAGTGAGAGAGAGTGAGTGAGATGGTGTGGGAGAAAGAACATAAGAGAGAGAGAGAGAGAGAGTGTGTAAGAGAGACAGGGTGAGAGATGTCAAGATGCTGTGACAGAAGGAGAATGTGAGAGCGAGAGAGATAGAATAGATGTGAGTTAAATAGAGATAGTGAGAGAAGGATAGAGATAATGGGCAACATAGAATGCATGTGAGAGAAAGTGAGTGAGATAGAAAAATTTAGTGATAATGATAGAGATAGAGAGATTAAGGGATATTGAATGAGATAGATAGATTGAGCGATGGTGAATGAGGTAGAGAAATTGAGAGATAGTGAATAAAGTTGGAGAAGTTGAGAGATAGTGAATGAGATAGAGATAGTGTAGAGATAGTGAATGAGATAGAGATAGTGAATGAGATAGAGATAGTGAATGAGATAGAGAGTGTGAGAGATAGTGAATGAAGTTGGAGAAATTGAGAGATAGTGAATGAGATAGAGATAGTGAGAGATAGTGAATGAGATAGAGAGAGTGAGAGATAGTGAATGAGATAGAGATAGTGAGAGATAGTGAGTGAGAATAGAGATAGTGAGAGATAGTGAATGAAATAGAGAAATGAGAGATAGTGAATGAGATAGAGAGAATGAGAGATAGTGAATGAGATAGAGAGAATGAGAGATAGTGAATGGGATATAGATCGATGGAGATTGTGAATGAGATAGAGAAATCGAGAGATTGTGAATGAGATAGAGAGAGTGAGTAGTTCGTGAATGAGACTGAGAGTGAGAGACAGTCAAATGAGATAGTGACTGAGATAGAGGGAAATAGAGAACTAACGATTTGCAATTTATTTTCAAAGTGTCAAAAATTAGGCACACAGGCGCGTCTTACATTCGACTCTTCCAATCACTCAACTTTTGTACATCAGTAAGAGATAGTGAAAGAGACAGAGAGAGTGATAGATGGCGAATGAGATAGAGCTACTCCGTTGCATTCTGCGTGTCACATTCATACGGGGGGGGGGGGGGTTCAAATGAATGCTGTGAACATAACAATACATGTTACTGTGTTAGGAGACAGACATTGAGCAGGCAGGCAGGCTCTCGCACGCACACACACACACACACACACACACACATACACACTCATACACACTCACACACGCATACACACGCACACACACAGACACTCACACATGTATAAACACATACATACACAACTACACACGTAATCATTTACACAAACTTGCATAGTTATACACCCACTCAAGATAGAGAGATACAGACACAG
>JACEFZ010023643.1:57500-70000 GCA_014155875.1 Cepaea nemoralis
CAACCAACACAGAACTGGCACTACTGGCCACTGGACGCTGATGCATAAGCTGGGGGTGGGGGATCTGAGCACCTATGGACCTGTCCGGAGTGCAATGAAGATACCCCAGACTGAAAACTGAACTGATAACTGATGAAATGCACCTTAAAAGACTAAATGGTATGGCAGGGCAGACCAGGCCCTAAACCTTGGTCGGCAACTGGTCTAGGATCGAAGCTACGACAGGCGGGGAATTTTAGCATTGCCTTGTTGATCCGAGAGCTTCTGCAGCTTGTCTTGTTCCAGATTTATTGGTGTTATCTTTCCTCTGGAGTAAATCAGAAAGGACGAGAGAGGGATCATGCTGCATGGGCAACACATGGTCTCTAAATTCAGCCCAGGCTTGGTGTTATGTAGAGGTATAACGCCATTTGACAAACTATCGTCTGTCACGACGGCAAAGTTCCAGTCAGTACGCATACAAACATGTGTGTAGTTTGTTTGTTTTTTTCCTCGCTGCTTTAGCCAAAGTAATGCCATTATTACTTTCTTTGACATTTCTGCGCGTGACCACAACAAATGCAAAGCTGATTGGAAGTGAAGCTTCTTTGACGTCATCATCCATCATGATCCAGTGCCTTGCCGGCTGGCATGGGCGATTATTCTTCTCCACAAATTGCGATCTCCTGCGGCATGGCTCAATTCATGTGTTGATAACCTTCCGTGCCGTGATACAAGACTGTCAAGAATTTTCTCACTTTGTCTTCTCCCCAATTCTCTTTCCACAAATCTTTCCCGTTGTCCTATTTTCCAGTTGTCACAACATGTTCCAGTTTTGTCTGATGTGTAAGAGTTCACAGAATGAAAAGACTGGATATACAATAATTAATGTGGAAGTTCTTCAAGTCTCAGATGAAAACCGCAAACTGACTAGAGGCATTAAGTTAGTTGTATATTTTTTTTTTACCAGACGTGGCAGTAAACCCCATCGTGTTTTGGCTGTTTGTGATTTCTTGGCAAGTTTACTTTCAGTAGTTTGTCATTGCTTTCTGGACGTATGGCGAGATTACATGTAGACAATCCAGATTGTGGAGTATGTTGTGGGGAACTTTCAAACGTAATTATAAATGGCAAGATTAGTAGGAAAGGCAGAAGGATGACAAACAAAATATCCAAATGGCTTGGCCAGATAATAAAGGGGTGTGAAGGCGGGATTATCGACTTCATTGCACCGATTTTATCCCACGTGGCTAGGCCTCTGTACACGGGGCTGCCTGCTGAAAGCATAGCACAAAGCACGAACCTTCAGGAGTCTAAGCCCCTAACACCCCCCCCCCCCCCCCCCTTCTACCTCAGTTTCTAAGAAAATTGCACTCGTGAACCGAATGACGTAGTTCGGAAATGAACCCACATCCTTAGGAGCGCGAGACAGACGGTTTGACCACTTGACCTCGGAGCCCACCACCCCACCCCTCATTATCAAGTGCGCTGCCAGCTGGCGTAGGCGTTCATGGCTCTCCACAGATCTCGGTCTTTGGTGTTCTGGTTTAGCTCTGCTGATGATATTCGTCCATGCCATAGCCTCAATCCAGCCATATTATGTGTATTTAATGATGACATAAACTATGAGTGGATAATAATAATGTATAATATATGTATATAATGATAATGTATACTATATACATATAATGAAGATGTAATACTATATGAATGTAATGACGATGTATACTCATCTCATCATATTCCTCTTGTACCTTGCGGTGTCGAGGTGAAGTATAAACATCGTGAGAGTGCCCAATTATGGGCTTCATGTATCGATATTCCCATGGACTCTGCTATTCCCTCTGTCTAACGTTTACGTGGTCGGCCTCTTCCTCGGTTTTCATCGATGTATACTATATGTATATAATGATGATGTATATTAAATGTATATAGTTTAGTTAGTTTACTCTTAATTTACGATGTAATACTATATGTATATAATGACGATGTAATACTATATGAATGTAATGTTGATGTAATGCTATGCATATAACAATGAAGATGTATAATGTGTGTATATAATGATGACGTATACTATATGTTCATTTTAAAAAAAAAATTAAAACTTCTCTAATGCCATCCACCTTAATTACAACAGCGGGAGTAATACAAAATCGTGTGAATAATGTGAAACATATAATTATATCTGTTGTTCTGTAGATGTTTTCCCACCCACCCCTCACCCAGTGGCGGTGTTTGTGAGAATTAAATTTATCGATGAAAGACACAAAAACATTACGCAAGAATGCGTTTCTCGGCCTGCGTATTAATATTACCACGCAACCTGAGAAGTTAAAATCTTCGATTCACACGCGTATATGCAAATATAGGAGAGTTAGGTTGAGAAAAAGAGAGAGAGAGAGAGAGAGAGAGAGAGAGAGAGAGAGAGAGAGAGAGAGAGAGAGAGAGAGAAAGAGAGAGAGAGAGAAGAGAGAGAGAGAAGAGAGAGAGAAGAGAGAGAGAGAAAGAGAGAAGAGAGAGAGAAGACAGACAGACAGACAGACAGACAGACAGACAGACAGACAGACAGACAGACAGACAGAGTCAGAGAAATGGAGAGATAGTAAAAACGAGGGCGAATGATAGTAAAAGAAACAGTGAGAGAGAGAGAGAGTGGGAGAGCGAGAGAGAGAGAGAGAGAGAGAGAGAGAGAGAGAGACAGACAGACAGAGACAGAGACAGAGAAATGGAGAGATAGTAAAAACGAGAGCGAATGATAGTTAAAGAAACAGTGAGAGAGAGAGAGAGAGAGAGAGAGGGAGAGAGAGAGGAGAGAGAGAGAGAGAGAGAGAGAGAGAGAGAGAGGGAGGGAGAGAGAGAGAGAGAGAGATAGAGAGATAGAGAGAGAGAGAGAGAGAGAGAGAGAGAGAGAGAGAGAGAGAGAGAACGACGCAGGCCCGTCTTATATTCGGCTCTTTCAATCACTCATCGTTGGCACACCAAATATCTATCATGATTGTTAAATGTACATATTTACAAACAAAATTAACAAATAAACAAACATTGCATAATGAAAAAAATGAATGCTGTAAACATATACCAAACATAAACAATTCAAATTTTGGGGAGGGGGGGGGAAGGAGGATAAAGAAGACAACGAGAGGAAGGGAGATAGAGAGTGGTAGAGAGGGGGATAGGGGAGGGGATAGATGGGGAAGGAGAGAGGGAGGAAGGGATGGATGGAGGGAGAGAGGGGGAAAGTGAGAAGGAGAGTGAATGAACGGGACGGAGAAAGGGAGAGGTGCGAGGGAGGGAGAGAGAGGGTGGATGGGAGAGGTGGAGAGGGAGGAGGAAGGAGGGAGCGAGAGGGAGGAATGAAAATAGGGAAAATATGGACGGAGGGACGGAGAGGAGAGAGAGCGAGAGGCGGGATGACAGAGAAAAGGAGACGGAGGGAGAGATGAAGGAACTGGTCAATAAAAATGACGGGCTGGTTGACCATTAAAAATGTTGGACTGACTGGTCATTGAAGATGTTGGGCTGACTGGTCATTGAAGATGTTGGGCTGACTGGTCAATGAAGATGTTGGGCTGACTGGTCATTGAAGATGTTGGGCTGCGTGGTCTTTGAAGATGTTGGGCTGACTGGTCAATGAAGATGTTGGGCTGCGTGGTCATTGAAGATGTTGGGCTGACTGGTCAATGAAGATGTTGGGCTGCGTGGTCATTGAAGATGTTGGGCTGACTGGTCAATGAAAATGTTGGGCTGACTGGTCATTGAAGATGTTGGGCTGACTGGTCAATGAAGATGTTGGGCTGCGTGGTCATTGAAGATGTTGGGCTGACTGGTCAATGAAGATGTTGGGCTGCGTGGTCATTGAAGATGTTGGGCTGACTGGTCAATGAAGATGTTGGGCTGCGTGGTCATTGAAGATGTTGGGCTGACTGGTCAATGAAGATGTTGGGCTGAGTAGTCAATGAAGATGTTGGCTGACTGGTCAATGAAGATGTTGGGCTGCGTGGTCATTGAAGATGTTGGGCTGACTGGTCAATGAAGATGTTGGGCTGACTGGTCAATGAAGATGTTGGGCTGACTGGTCAATGAAGATGTTGGGCTGACTGGTCAATGAAGATGTTGGGCTGACTGGTCAATGAAGATGTTGGGCTGACTGGTCAATGAAGATGTTGGGCTGACTGGTCAATGAAGATGTTGGGCTGACTGGTCAATGAAGATGTTGGGCTGACTGGTCAATGAAGATGTTGGGCTGTCTGGTCATTTTTGATGTTGGGCTGCGTGGTCATTGAAGATGTTGGGCTGCGTGGTCATTGAAGATGTTGGGCTGACTGGTCATTGAAGATGTTGGGCTGCCTGGTCATTGAAGATGTTGGGCTGAGTAGTCATTGAAGATGTTGGGCTGAGTGGTCATTGAAGATGTTGGGCTGCGTAGTAATTGAAGATGTTGGGCTGACTGGTCATTGAAGATGTTGGGCTGAGTAGCTCATTGAAGATGTTGGGCTGAGTGGTCATTGAAGATGTTGGGCTGAGTGGTCAATGAAGATGTTGGGCTGACTGGTCAATGAAGATGTTGGGCTGACTGGTCAATGAAGATGTTGGGCTGCGTGGTCAATGAAGATGTTGGGCTGCGTGGTCAATGAAGATGTTGGGCTGAGTAGTCAATGAAGATGTTGGGCTGACTGGTCAATGAAGATGTTGGGCGGCGTGGTCAATGAAGATGTTGGGCTGACTAGTCAATTGAAGATGTTGGGCTGACTGGTCAACTGAAGATGTTGGGCTGACTGGTCAATGAAGATGTTGGGCTGAGTGGTCAATGAAGATGTTGGGCTGACAGGTCAATGAAGATGTTGGGCTGAGTAGTCAATGAAGATGTTGGGCTGACTGGTCAATAAAGATGTTGGGCTGAGTGGTCAATGAAGATGTTGGGCTGTGTGGTCAATGAAGATGTTGGGCTGACCGGTCAATGAAGATGTTGGGCTGACTGGTCAATGAAGGTGTTGGGCTGACTGGTCAATGAAGATGTTGGGCTGACTGGTCAATGAAGATGTTGGGCTGAGTGGTCAATGAAGATGTTGGGCTGACTGGTCAATGAAGATGTTGGGCTGAGTGGTCAATGAAGATGTTGGGCTGAGTGGTCAATGAAGATGTTGGGCTGAGTGGTCAAAGAAGATGTTGGGCTGACTGGTCAATGAAGATGTTGGGCTGAGTGGTCAATGAAGATGTTGGGCTGACTGGTCAATGAAGATGTTGGGCTGAATGGTCAATGAAGATGTTGGGCTGACTGGTCAATGAAGATGTTGGGCTGAGTGGTCATTGAAGATGCTGGACTGACTGATCAATAAAAATGTTGGACTGCCTGATCAAATAAAAATGTTGGACTGACTGATCAATAAAAATGTTGGACTGACTGATCAATAAAAATGATGGACTGACTGATCAATAAAAATGTTGGACTGACTGATCAATAAAAATGTTGTACTGACTGATCAATAAAAATGTTGTGATGACTAGTTAGTAAAATGTGGGGCTCACTTATCAGTTTGGCTGGCTGGTCAATACAAATGTTTGACTGAATGGTCAATAAAACATTTAGACAGACTGGTCAGTTTGTCTGGCTGGTTAATAAAAATGTTGGGCTGACTGGTCAATAAAGATGTTGGACTCACTGGTTAATACAAATGTTGGGGTCACTGGTCAGTTTGGATGGTTGGTCATTAAAAACTTTGGGTTTACTGGTCAATGAAGATGATAGATGACTGGTCAATAAAAATGTTTGGCTGAATGGTGAATTTGTATGGCTGGTCAATATAAATATTGGGCTGATTGGTCAATGAACATGTTGAAATGACTGGTCAATAAAATCATAATGATTGACTGACTGGCAAATAGAAATGTTGGACTGGCTGGTCACTAAAAATGTTGGTTGACACCATATATCTACGATACCAGAAGGCGTGGGAAAAGGTCTTTGATGCTAGTGTGTGCGTCTGCAATGAAGGCAATCCTTTACACACCAAACCACGCCGAAGAACACGGGTTAAGATGAGGTAGGATCGACCGCGCCAGTTGGCAAGCTACTTAGAGACTCAAGGAAGAGGGGGAATCAGAAGCAAGGAAAAAGGAAATAAAGGTGAATGCAGAGGTGGGGGAGACGAAGAAGAAGAAGAAGAAGAAGAAGAAGAAGAAGAAGAAGAAGAAGAAGAAGAAGAAGAAGAAGAAGAAGAAGAAGAAGAAGAAGAAGAAGAAGAAGGAGGAGGAGGAGCAACAGCAGCAGTAGTATTTCCTTCAAACTATACCTCACATTATCCATGTAGGGGAACACAGCTGCGCGAGATTCGGTAGCGGATCGCGCCGCGTTAGTTACTTAAGGGGGTATGTGAGCTGGTGTTGACATGGTGTTAACAGCGATGTCCTGTAAATAGGATATGTGGGGGAAAAAACAACGTCCCATTGTAAAATTTTTCCCAAGGGCGGTAATCGATCTAATAAATTACTACTTAAGGGCACAGACATCGCTTCCAATATCTGAGTTATTTCGCAGAAACACAGGTTGCGCCATAAACTGACAAACCGAAGACGTTGATCACAATTTAATTGTCTAGTCCCGTGGTTCCCAAGCTTTTCAAGTAGAGGGCCATATCTACTATTTTCGGCAGTGAAGCGGGCCACAGCGTTATATAATTCTAAAAGTCTTGCAATATCATCCTTACCTTTCTTAACTTTCGTCAGCAAACTTCTAAAACTTTAAAGGCAGTCAGTGGCAGTACTACGTGCGGCCTTTTTTTTTTTTGGGGGGGGGGGGGGGGGGGTTAAAATCAAAAGTTCATTTAACAATACATTTTAAATCAATTTTCGAAATTCACTATTAATGAATTAATTTACAATTGTAACTGTTCTTCATAACCAGTTACTTAAGTTCTGATGTCAATTTATCAGTGTCTGGGCACAAATCTGTCGTGCCCAAAGTCATAAGCGCAGCTAGGTTACTGTCGGTGAGTCTGGAACGTTGCTTGTATTTTTTTTTTTTTTATAACGATCATTGCGGAAAATGACTGCTCGCATCTGTAAGTCGTGCCAAAACGACAAATGTATATCTCTGGGCAGAATGAACGCAAGTGTTCAAATTGTTCGACAGGCAATAGTCGCCAGAATGAAATCATATGATCAGCTGAAGGTGAAGCAGGCAGCTCCAGAAATTTACATCTCAGTGCAGAATTGCATTTCAAATCAATTACCCCGTGCTGAAGGTTTTGCTGTAATTGACAGAGCTTGGAATCAGGAAATACGAACGGATTTATGAAGAGGGCAACATTATCCTCCTCTATTGTGAACTCTTGAAATCTCGACTGAAAGATATCCAGAAGACTTTCAACTTTTACTTTGTACATTTCTTTTCCACCATAAGCGTCTTCAGAGTTGCAAACACCTCTAAAGTCCCTTCAGTCAGCTGTCCGATAAACAGTAGTAGTCTCAGTTTAAATGAAGAAATGTCTTCGCACAAATTTGTGAATAGTTTGTTTTTTCCCTGGATCCTCGCATTTAAAGAGTTATATTAAATAACGAGGCCTCGCGTGCCACTTTGTGACATCTGGCGGGCCACAAGTGGCCCGCGGGACCGTGGTTTGGGAACCTCTGGTCTAGTCTTTCGTGACTACTATGGGAACGATCGATGCGTGTACAGACTGAATCCAGCGTGAGAAAAGTATCTGGATAATCTGGTTTAAACGCATTCTGTGCTGACAATGCTACTGTCTTCTTCTTATAGTCTATGCCATGTGGTGTTGGTGACCATGTCTGTCCAGAGCCATATGTCTGATACACAGGCAGTCTAGATATAGTCTATGCTGTGTGGTGTTGGTAATCACATACGTCCAAAGTCATTTTTTTTTCTATATTGCCAATCTTCATATCGTTAATGCCCTGTGGTGTTGGTGATCACGTCTGTCCACAGCCACATGTGTGATGCCCAGGCAGTCTACATATAGTCTATGCCCTGTGATGTTGGTGATCACGTCTGTCCATGGCCACATGTGTGATGCCCAGGCAGTCTACATATAGTCTATGCCGTGTGGTGTTGGTGATCACGTCTGTCCACGGCCACATGTGTGATGCCCAGGCAGTCTACATATAGTCTATGCCCTGTGATGTTGGTGATCACGTCTGTCCATGGCCACATGTGTGATGCCCAGGCAGTCTACATATAGTCTATGCCGTGTGGCGTTGGTGATCACGTCTGTCCACGGCCACATGTGTGATGCCCAGGCAGTCTACATATAGTCTATGCCCTGTGATGTTGGTGATCACGTCTGTCCACAGCCACATGTGTGATGCCCAGGCAGTCTACATATAGTCTATGCCCTGTGATGTTGGTGATCACGTCTGTCCACGGCCACATGTGTGATGCCCAGGCAGTCTACATATAGTCTATGCCCTGTGATGTTGGTGATCACGTCTGTCCACGGCCACATGTGTGATGCCCAGGCAGTCTACATATAGTCTATGCCCTGTGATGTTGGTGATCACGTCTGTCCACAGCCACATGTGTGATGCCCAGGCAGTCTACATATAGTCTATGCCGTGTGGCGTTGGTAATCATATCCGTCGAGTCTTTTGTCAATCTCCTTATCGTTCATGCCGTATGGTATTGATGATCACGTTTGTCCGTAGCCATTTATCTATTGTACTGTCAGTATTCTTATAGACGATGTCGTGTGGTGTTGGTGATCATAGCTATTCACAATCATACGTCTCATGTACTGTCAGTCTTCTTATACTCCATACCGTACGGTGTTCATGATCATGACAGTCGACAGCCATTTGTGTTTTGTGTACTGCCAATCTACTTTTAGTCCATACCGTGTGGTATTGGTCATCATATCTGTCCACGGCTATTTTGTTTCTCGTCTTTTGCCAATCTACTTATAGTGTGGCGTTAGTGATCCATCCAACATGTGCCATGCCGTTCTCCTATTATAGTAGGTAGCATGTTTCTTTCTGGTCTTCCTCAAATTTGAGTCGCGAAAGTTCATCCCGTCTTGAGTTTCTTCTTTAACTCCTCGGCGTACTTATAGGAGGATAATACTTCTTTCGAAGTGCCGTCCTCCGTCCAACACTTCAGTAAGGCTTCCAGTGAACCCTTGATTGGCCGCACAAGCAGCAGTGTACCTGGTGGCAAACCTGTTGATCTATGCGGATAAGTTAGTGATCATGTATGTCAAAAAAGCTTTCCGAATCGTGTGATATCACTAATTTCTGATACTTATATCCTGTCATGCCATGATGTCAGACTATCCAGCATCTTCTCTCTTGGTCTCATCCACTCTCTCATCCCCTCCTCCAGCTTCTCCTCCTCTTTAACTTTCCTGTGCTGACCGCATACCACATCTTTCCCCTTCTCATGACATGCCTAAAGAATATGGACTGACTTCTTCTGATTTATTTTAATTTTAATTTTTTTTTTTTTTGGCGCACGCTCGCTATGAGCTCAAGAGTAGTCCATACACACTACTTCCAGTAATGCTGGACTGAATTTTGCGTGTGGATTAGCTTCCCTATTAACAGTGTCCCGCGCCATCAGGCGAACCCACTCCGACTTCAGAGGTACTTCTTCTGATGAGAGTACCCATTTATCGTTTTTGATAAATCATCACTTGCCTGCTAATTATCCATGACTGACTTACGTACATCAGGAATAGCTTAATATAGCTCCTAGGAACTCTTCGCATTATGTTGATTGATAAAGAATAATTGCCAATAATATTTAGTATTTTTCATTTTGTGAAATGCTACCTATCCTTCGGCTATTCTACATTTAACTTCCTTAATTGATTCAGTGCCAATATATCGTCAATTGGGACTCCTATTTGTACAGAAGGATAATAAATCGCCATGCTAGGGTCATAGTGTTATTTGTTTTATTGCGTGGTATTTTGAGCAATTTCGATGCTCAGTGAACATAAATGTACACTATAATACTTGTTCATTTTACTGTGTACCATTCTGGTTCAACCTTACTTTTTGTCTGGCACTGAATCAGTTAATATAGGGTGTATTTTTAATGACTGTGCGGATATAGACCCGGCAATGTTAATGGTAAGAGGCCGACCACGTAAACGATGGACGCAGGGAATAACAGAGTTCATGGGAACATCGATACACGAAAGCCCATAAACGGGCACTCTCCCGCTGTTTATACTTCACCTCGACACCGCAAGGTACAAGAGGAACATAATGAGATGAGATGAGCGGTGTTTGAAAATATTGCCGGTCCAAGTTTTGTATTCACCCTCTGTAAAGTTCATGCAACATAATAGGTACATGCCTAACTTGGACCGGCAATATTTTCAAACACTGCACCCTATACATCTTCACTCTGCTGTTATTAAAGTAGCCAAATACCTAAATACATTGACATGTTTCACACTGGTTGAATTAACTTTGATGTTGCATTTGGATGTATGATTTTTTCTTTGCCATATCAATTACTTCTGATTTTCTGTTATTCAGACTAAGTCCTTTGTTTTCATTTTCAGTTGCAATTATATCTAAACACAGACGCCACAAACAATATGTTGCACGATTTATTGCCTGGCACATTTCGCTACATTTTATTACTGCATAGATACTGCATATTGCAGAGTTGTATATCATATAAAGTGAATAAATTAATAATAATTTAACTGAAAAACTGAAAACGCATAATAATATTGTTCGAATGTGGAGGATTTGTTATCCCCATAGTAATTTAAAATTTACCACGAACTCTTTCGGTTTACATAAAACCGGTTAGAACCACGATATTGCTAACGCCTCACTAAATTTGACCAATCGTTTACTGTTCGTCGAATACAACGAAACGCTTTTACTTTGTTGACGTCATGGTCATAGTTTAGATCTCGGTAACTGCATCTATTATTTCTTGTAACTTCGTTTCAATTTCAGGGAAATTACATCCCGCCCAGGCTGTAAAATCCACAACAACATCCGGAAGGAGAAACCTGATATGGATGGGTTTGTGTAGTGTTTTAACAAACGCATTTGCCAAGCCTGAATGTATGTAGGTACATATGATCAGTCGTTCCATCTCTCAGCAGACGGCAGCGTCAAATCCTCATCCGACCGAGCTCACATCGCTATCAGCGTAGCCTCCTAGCGATTACACTAACTTGCCACTTCTACTGTTACAGAGAAATTATATTTAATCCTTTCTGTCCTAGTGGCTCCATGGCGAAGGCGGTTACGGACACATTTCGTAATCCCGCATACCGCGTTCGAAACACAACTGCGGACGATTTGGCAGCAAACTGCCTTACGCTGGTTTCATACAGGTATGAATTCCGGTCGTTCAGAAAGCGATGGCATACTACTGAACGTAAACTTCCCAAGAAATCACAAACTGAACGTAAACTTGCCAAGAAATCACAAACACTCAAAACATGCTGGAGCTGACTGCGACATACTGTAAAGGAAATGCAGCTAACTAACTTTCCCAGTTATTATTCCTGTAACTCAGAAATCACCATTATTATCATCAAGATTTTTTTTGCCACTGCTTCTTCACATCTCACGAGGACAGGCAAGTTTCGTGCTTCGGAAGTCACGGGTGACAAGCATCATCTGGATCTTTTCTCCGGGGCATGCTGGTGTGCTGGGGAATGAACAGGCGGACAGATTGACAGGCTCTGCAAAACTTGGTGGAGTATTGATGCATGATAAGGCAGACGTGGTTGCGGCCTTGTGGGAGCACGTGTACACCTCGGAGGAGCAAATGGATCATCATGGTCTGGCAAGAATGCGACAACGAGGTGTGACGAAGGGATCTGGCCGACGATCGTCGCTCAGAGGAAAGGCGAGACGGACATATAATCAGATTGCTACTGGTACTATTAGTGTTGGACACTTCGCTTGGCTGTTGGGGATGGGGATGGAGCGCTTATGGGAATGCCCCGAATTCTGTGATGTCGGTTCCTATAGCAATTAATTAATCAATCTCACGATCTTCAATATAATATACAAGTTCAGTTGCTCTATTTTCCCATACCATCATGAAAGGCTGTTAAGAATCTTCTCTAGTTGTCATTCATTATCTATTTTCCCATACATATTCCCTGCTGCTACACCATGTTCCAGTTTTTATCTTCTCATAATGCAGCTAAAATGGTAACATGATTTTTTTTTTTTTTAATACTTGTGATAAGATATTTTTTTTTGTGGTACCCTGATGAGATGCAGTGAAATTGTTCCAGTTAACAGCTTATTGTTTATGACTTATTTATTTAGATTCCAGAAGTTGTCCAATATATTGTTTATGTCTTCTTTGTTTAGATACCAGAAGTTGTCCAACCTTTAGTTTATGACTTCTTTGTTTAGATTCCAGAAGTTGTCACACCTACTGTGTATGGCTTCTTTGGTTACATTCCAGAAGTTGTCCAGTCTATTGTTTATGACTTGTTTGTTTACATTACAGAAGTTGTCCAACCTATTGTTTATGATTTCTTTGTTTACATTCCAGAAGTTGTCCAATA
>JACEFZ010023643.1:75000-95000 GCA_014155875.1 Cepaea nemoralis
TGTATGTCCCTATGTCAAGGACGAGAAGTCCACAATTTAGTTCAACTGACAGATGTAGGGGTTGAACCCGCTACCTCGGCATAAGCACACCGGATGTTTAAGAACGTGCACTCGTACCCATTCATCCATGCTGACCTCCTCCACATATATTATCCCCATTCTTCCTCTGCTTTTCTTTCCCACTATTTTTACCATCTAATTCTAATTTCTCTATTTCACATTTCCACGGACATGCTCCGCAAATTGCTATTGACACATTTTACGCAAAAACACCCAAAGCAATGCGAAGACAATGAAACTAGTCATTATATTCTCTGTTGTGCGGCTGCATTCGCCACTTTCTGCAACGATGACATATAAGACAAAGAAATAATAGAATTATCGATAAAAACAAGTCATCGTATTGCGTAATACGGCGTTTGTCGTGACGTTTGAGCACCGACTCACAACTGGTTGGATCTGGTCAGGTTGGTTTGGTTCAGCTCTGTACAGAATTTAATCACAGACGCCCCAAAACAATAGATTGCGCATTGTATTGCCTGGCATTTTACGGTGCCTCTCGTCAGATGCATGTTGAAGAACTGGTCAGTTGGGTTAAAATGTATTTTTTTTTGGTTCTCCCTCGCTCGCTTTGAACTCAAGTGTAGTCCAGACATAATACCTCTAGTAGCACTGGTCTGAATTTTGCGTGTGGATTAGCTTTCTCTACTATAAGTGTCCCTCGCCATCAGGCGAAACCACTCCGACTTCAGAGGTGCTTGTAATTTACGTTCTCAAGTCAGGGGTGACAAGTCAACATTTTAGTCCAACTGTCCGGTGTAGGGGTTTAACCCCTTATCTGGGCATCAGCGCACCGGATGTTTAAAAACTCCCATTCTTATCCATTCAGCCATGCTGACCTCTTGGTTAAAATGTTGACTACTCGTCCTTGATTTGGGAGACGTCAATTACAAGTACTTTTGAAGTCAGAGTGGGTTCGCTTGATGGCGAGGGACACTGGTAATAGGGCAAGCTAATCCGCAAGCAAAAATCAGTCCAGTGTTGTGGTAAAAGGTGTGTGGACTACACTTGAGTTAAAGTGTGTGAACACACACAAAAATATCATATGAAGTGTATACACGAATTATACTTTGGCTGAAAAACATTATAAACATAGTCACTAATACTGTTCAAGGTTCGACTTCATTGCACCGGATTGTATTCCATATGGCTCGGTCTCTTACCTCAGAGTGGCCTATCGAAAGCGTCGCACACAACACAAACCCCGTAACTTCAGCGATGACCCCTAGGAGCCTCCGAGAAAATTGCACTCGTCGATCGAACGACGTAGGCCTGAATCTAACCTTCATAGAGCCAGGCGGGCGGCGTAACCATTTAGCCACGGAGACTCCCTGGTGTTTTTCAAATGTGGAACCTTTGTTATCCCCAGGTTAAGCGCGGTAAGTGTGAAATCTTTCTATCGGTTCTTTATTCACATAAAGAGAATTGGAAAATATCGTTACCAGCGGTAGAAGAGACAGTGACAGCAGACCAAGAGAAATTATGCTTGATAGTCGAACACGACGTCGTAGAAGAGAACCATCAATACAACTGATCCAGAACATAGAGGGAAGAGATGTGTCAAGAGTCGCGTACAGCAAGGTACATATAATATACTTTTTCTTTCTTAGCATCCAGTTGTCATATATTCCCATGTTGTGTCAGCTGTGTCAGATTAACCCTTGTTATGATAGTTGTGTTAGATTAACCCATGTTATGCCAACTGTATCAATTATGAATTTAATCCCTTAGTCACAACTAGTTATTGAAGCAATTACAAACTTAATCCCTTACTCATACAACTATTTAATCAATCAATTACCGGTTTAATCCTTTACTCACACAACTAAGTATTAAAGTAATTATCAAATTAATCCCTCACTCACACAATTGGTCAGTCATCAAATTACTAATTCAGCAACTAGTTTTTTCCGCAAAACTTCAGTCAATTCCTCATTCACACATCTAGCTGATAAAGCAAACACCAACTCAAATGTGACTCCCACAACTATTTAATCACATAAATACCAACTCAATCCATCACTCACACCACTAGTTTATCAGCCATTATTCTTTCAACATTTCACGTTAACATCGAAATAATCATCCAATTGCCAACTCAATTACTAACACAACTAGTTAGTCTATAAACTGTCAATTCGGTCGCTCACTCACACAGTTAACCAGTCAACTAATTGCCAGCTCACTTGCAAACGTACACAACTTGTTAATCAACCAATTACAAACTCACTCGCCAACGTACACAATTAGTCAATCAACCAATTAACAACCCAGTCCATGAATCAGCAACACAGGGACACATTGCCGCCGCAGTAGGAAAAAAAATACTTACTCACCATTTGTCTCAACGGAAGATGCTAGAAATGTGTGAGGGAACGAAGCACCGAGTGCACGTTGTTGCCTACACGAAAGAAGTGGCTTGGGAGCAGGCACAATGAGTATTTGTGGAACAAGTGGGAAAACGATTCAACGTCTCGAAATAGGGTACGAACTAACAGCATGAGAACGACACCCGGGGTCATTACCTTGGTGGGCCCGCTCCCGGAAAGTGTAAGGAAGGAAACGAATATACCGAGAAGGGGGACAACATCTGACAATGAGAATCCTCCTGTCGTGTTTGTTTCCCGGCGGTTCATAAATGAACACATCGTTTGGCGCTGATAGAAGTAAAAGAAAGAAGTAGAAATTAGAAATTAGAGGACGCACTAGAATTCAAAGCTATAGTTATAGATGTTGATTAGAACCTGTCACCTCCAAATGACGACATAGTCTTACTGCAGGAACAAGTGTACTTCATAGCATGACCAACTAGACACCATTCTACGTTCCATTCTACCATTACTCCCACCTCGTGCAACCACAGAAGAGAAGTTATATTAGGGTCAATCGCCTGGATCAAACTAATAATCATGCAACGGAGTCAGCCACCTGTCGCGGCGAAGTTTTATCACTCATCACTACTGCCATGGTCCAGTTTATGATGGGTCAAAAAGGGAATACGTGAGAATGTTGAGAGGCGTGACTAGTTTGGTACGAATGACGTGATTCACGAGAAAAACGTGAACCGTGAGTGTTTGAAAGTTATTGAGCAAATGTGAGAGAACGAGGGTAATCAGTCTGTCTTGGAACGTCAACCCGGACGGTCGACGTGAAGAGGGTCCTAGACTGGTGATATGCTGGTCATGCATCAGAGCCAGGCGATGGACCCTATATAACTTCACTTCTGTGGTTGAACGATGTAGGTGTGATGGTAGAATGGAATGTAGAATGGTGTCTAGTGTGTCCTAGACTGGTGATATGCTGGTCATCCATCAGAGGGTCCTAGACTGGTGATATGGTGATCATCCATCAGTGGGTCCTAGACTGGTGATATGGTAATCATCCATCAGTGGGTCCTAGACTGGTAATATGGTGATCATCCATCAGTGGGTCCTAGACTGGTGATATGGTGATCATCCATCAGTGGGTCCTAGACTGGTGATATGGTGGTCATTGACCAGAGGGTCCTAGACTGGTGATATGCGGTCATTCATCTGAAAGTTCTAGACTGGTGATATGGCGGTCATTGACTAGAGGGTCCTAGACTGGTGATATGGTGGTCATTCATCTGAAAGTCCTATACTGATGATATGGTGGTCATTCATCTGAAAGTCCTAGACTGGTGATATGGCGGTCATTCACCTGAAAGTCCTAGGCTGGTGATATGGTGGTCCCCCCCCCCCCCCCAAAAAAAAATCTGAAAGTCCTAGACTGGTGATATGGTAGTCATTCATCTGAAAGTCCTAGACTGGTGATATGGTGGTCATTCATCTGAAAGTCCTAGACTGGTGATATGGTGGTCATTCATCTTAAAGTCCTAGACTGGTGATATGGTGGTCATTCATCTGAAAGTCCTAGACTAGTGATATGGCGGTCATTGACCAGCGGGTCCTATAGTGGTGATATGGTGATCATTGACTAGCGGGTCCTAGACTGGTGATATGGCGGTCATTGACCAGCGGGTCTTAAAGGGGTGATATGGCGGTCATTGACCTGAGAGTCCTAGACACCCGACAGTGTCATTACCTTGGTGGGCCCGCTCCCGGAAAGTGTAAGGAAGGAAACGAATATACTTCCGACTTCGGGCGGAGGAGTGCAAAAATGGGAGGGTACAAGCCTTACCCTAGTGCGAGGAAATGCAACCTAACAACTAAATATCAACGCAGGGCAGACAGGCGGTCAGTTATAGTATTGCTTTGCTGATCCAGCAGCTTCTGCAGCTTGTCTTGTATCAGACGTATCGGTGTTACCTTTCCTCTGGAGTAAACTAGACAGGCTGAGCGATGGATCATGCTGCATGGACAATGCATGGTCTCTAAATTCAGCCCAGGCTTTGTGTTATGGAGAGGTATAACGCCATTTTACAAGCTTTCGTCTCTCAAGACGGCCAGGTGCCAGTCAAATCTTAGTGGCCGCAAATGGTTCTCCAGTTGGCATATGTGAGAAAATAGGAAAACACTGGAAACAACTTACAAATATTCTCATACGGTATAAATTCATAAAACATTCTGACGTCAACGGACATACTAAAGTTGCCAATTATTCTAATAAATCCGGAACGCCGTCTTCCCTGGCTGCTTCTGCTTATCCTAACGCAGCACAGATCCAGGTACGCCGGGGAAATCTTAAGACGCAGCTTTGAAATAAGACTTCGGATTTGAAAACCGGATGCTGGTGAAGAAAGAAAATATAGACGGCCAGGATGTACTGGAGGAAATTAAAACACAAAAATTAAACCCGTTTAAATTTTGTTAAAGTATGTTGGGGATATAGTGCTAGGCCCATATTATGGATGACTTAACAGCATGTTGTTGGAGGAAATGAGGTAATTATTACCCTGGTGGCCGTTACGTTTTCATAATTGCTTTGTTGGTGGTGGTGGTGGTGGTGGTTGTGGTGGTGGTGGTGGTGGTGCTGCTGCTGCTGTTGTTGTTGTTGTTGTTGGTGGTGTGGTGGTGGTGGTGGTGGTGGTGGTGGTGGTGGTGGTGGTGGTGGTGGTGGTGGTGGTGTTATTCCCATGGCAAGTAATCAGTTAACTAACGTAAGTAGAGTGTTTTAAATGTATTCTTTCTTAAATGCCCTGGCAAAAAGGCGGCCGACCGGCTATTGACCACATCACCCATCAGACTGGTCTATAAAACATATGTTCCCAGCACAATATCCCCAGTCTGCTTCAAGAATCACGTTTAAGAAACACTATTAACATTTTCAAGTGTCTTTCCACTCATTGTAATTTTAAAAACGAGCGCTACATTATTCTTGTTTTTATTCCTAGTTTTTGATTTCTTATTATTAGGAACGTTCATTTGAAACCCGTTCCAATGGCTTTATTACAAAAGCATGAAAGAAACATTAACAGGTGTAGTTGAATTAACCAAAGCATTCACTTTGAATGAATTATTCACCATTGGTTGGTCAGAAGATGTCGCTGTAGGCATTCGGGCAAGCATCCCGTTGCTTAGGTAGGCGGCCAATGCCGCCCGCAAAAAAGGATTGTGGTTGCTCACTGAACCAAGTGCCTACTGTGTTCATTACGTCTGCATCTGTGTGAATTCGTTGCCCCTTGAGAGCTTTTTTAGAGGTCCTAAATGAAAATTACATGGTGACAAATCAGGACTATAGGCTGGATGTTGCAGAATTTCCCACTTCTTCCTTGCTAATGTTTCCGGCACAATCTTTGCGACATGCGGACGAGCATTATTGTGCAACAAAATCACACCGCGAGAAAGCATGCCGGGTCGTTTATTCTTGATGGCTTTTTGCTTGTCTAGTGTTTGCAAGTAGTGGATAGAGATGATTTTGAAACCAGGTTCTTTAAAGTCGGCCAACAATAGCCCTTCGTGGTCAAAAAATGAGCTCAGCATAACCTTACCAACGGAAACCTGTAACTTGAATTTTTTGGCTTTTGGTGATCCAGTATGCTTCCATTGCATGCTCTCTATTTTGCTACTCGGCTCAAGTGGTGACACCATGATTCATCGCCTGCCACTATGCGGAAGAGAAATGCATCACCCTCCACTCTGTAACGCAGCAATGGTTCAAACACCATCCCCTTTTTGGTGGTCGGTCAACATCCGTGGTACCCACTGTGAATACAACTTCCGATATTGCAGTTTCTTACGAACGACCTGTTGAATTGTCCCAATTGACACATCAAATTCTTTCGATAGTGAACGTATGCTTCGACAACGATTCATCCGTACTGCTGCATCAATTTTGGCGATGGTTATTTTTTTCAACAATATGCGCTTGACCCGGCCGTCGACGATCTGTCGTCCTTTCCGAAACATTCGTGCCCAGTCTGTCACTGTTGTCTTCGACACACATTTGTTACCCTACGCTGCCTGCATTCTTCGATGAATGTCCACTGGTCAACATCCTTGAAATGAAAGAACTGGATCACCGCTCTTTGAGCTTCTTTGGGCGGATTTTGGATCAACACGGCCATTTTCTCAACGGTCAGACACAGAACACATGATCATGATGACGATGATGACGATGACGATGCCGACGACGACGACGATGATGATGATGATGATGATGATGATGATGATGATGATGATGATGATGATGATTACGGTTGATGGTGATGACGATGATGATGATGAGGATGACGACGACGATGACGATGATGATGATGACGATGACGATGACGACGACGACGAGGACGATGATGATGATGATGATGATGATGATGATGATGATGATGATGATGATGATGATGATGATGATGATGATGATGATGATGATGACGACGACGATGGTCTCTGTGTAGTGAGATCGGACGCCCATGTGTATTGTTGCACATGTAAAAAAAATCCCTTGGCAGTTGGAAATCGAAAAAGAGTAGCCTAACGGCGCTGCCCGGGCAAAATTTCGAGTTAAAAATCTACCCAAAGTATTTCAGGATCCTCGCCGGTGTTACGGAGTTCGTGCACTGAGCTGAGTTTCTTCAGGCTCAGGTTTGAGTTAGGAGGAGAACGGAGTACTTATGGGTTACACCCGTGTGCTGTGATATTGATTCATCGACTAAACTAAACTAAACTAAATTGAGGATGATGATGACTTGGAAGAGCCATTGTGTCTTTAAACATATTGAGTTATAGTTTGGTAAATTCGTGTCGCATATCCTGTACCTGCTGTAAGTCTGTGAAATGTGAAGACCATCATATTTTATAGACCTGAGTGCACGAGGGAATAGATGGCCAGTCTCTCCCTCCTGTAGCGAACGATGACATCTGACATAGAACCCTCGTCCGACCATGGCCATGACATTGTCTGTGCAACGTCTTAACTATTACACTATCACTAAGGGGATAGCAACATATAACCAAAAGCCCCAAGATATGTGAAAGGGACCTTTATTCCACTTTACTTTACTTTACTTACTTTACTTAACTTTACTTTACCTTTACTTTACTTTACTTTACTTTACTTTACTTTACTTAGTTCGTTAGTCGACAGATCATCCTCATTGCACATCGAACCATTCAGTCCATAAGTGCTCGTATCTACTCCTCAGTGAATCCTGCAGTGTGTAGCAACTGACGACACCAGTTCTGTGTTAGTTTATTAATCTTCTTTGTTTTCCCGCGTAGTGTTCTTGTTTGGCCACATCTCTTTTAATTTGCTGTTCTCGCATCCTGACCATTGTTGTAGATTCAATCATCACTTGGTTCTCGTAAAAGTCTTACTTCTCATAGAGCATTCAGAATATCAGACTGGTCCATGGCCCATCCGCCTTCTACAGTAGCCTTACCTGCAAGCTTGTCAGCCCGCTCATTTCCTCTTATACTTATATGCCCTGGCACGAAAATGAAACTAATGTTTGCCAGGCGAGACAAGCTCCAGAGACAGCAGCCACTCTCTTCGGATCCACCCCATCGATATCTTCTTGAGCATACTCATTGAGTCACTAAGGAAACATGCCCTAGTGAATGTCTGTGTCTCAAGCCATATTATTGCTTTACTTACTGCCATGACTTCCATAGCCAGGCTACTTGTGGTCAAAGCAAAAGCACCAGAATTTTCATTCACAATTCGCCCTCCGGCCTGAGCCGTAAAAGCCCATGAACTTCTCACTCGTCTAACGACCGATCCATCTTTGTAAATGACAGCATCACCCTCCAAAGAATTCTCGAAGATCAAAGCCTGTACTTCTGCCTCCACAGCAACCTGACTTTCTTGTCTGCATTTTCTGTCTAGTTGGATGCTAAATCACAAATACTGAAGTATTGGAAAGATCAGGTTGTGTGACGGTGTATTCCATGCTCAGTCTTCGTAGACTTAGATGGATAGGACACGTTAGGAGGATGGATGATGGTAGAATACCAAAGGACATCTTTTTTGGTGAATTACAGACGGGTAGGAGATCTCAGGGTCGGCCTCTACTAAAATACAAAGATGTGTGTAAGTGGGACAAGATTGATACAGGCATTGATAATGCACATTGGGAACACGCCGCCGCTGAACGTGTTGCATGGAGGGCAAGTATCAGAAATGGAATAAAGACAAAGGAGAAAATGATTGCAGATAAAGCACACACAGAGCGTGAGAGACGTAAGATGGTGCAAAATGATGGAAGTGACCATGTTTTCACATGCACCTACTGTGGGCAAACATTTGCAGCAAGAATTGGCCTTACCAGCCACACTCGCCACCGCCATGGATCGTAGTTATTAAGCCTTTTTGAAGCACAATGTACCAAACTATCGTCTGTCAAGACGGAAAGGTGCCAATGTAATGTATGGATGCAAAATGAACAGGACGTACAGAAATCTGTTGGCTTCCTCGCCCGGTTCTTAGTCCTCAAGTGAACACACCTGTTGAAGAATGTCTTCGGCTTGACCCATCCACGGCTTTCCTCCTTTTAACCTGCTGCCCTTTATCTTCTAAATGTCACTGTGCAGTGGGTGTTGTGTGTTTGCCTTGACTCTGAGGTAGGCACGTGCTCTGCAAATGTGTATTCTGTCCCCAATGGTTGGAAAATCAAGAAGGTAGTGCATCGCCCTGCATGTTGCATCTCTTGTACATCCATGAATAATAAGCATAGCTTCATTCTGTATCCTTTCCATCTGCTTAAGGGCTGATAGGATCGCCATCGCATACTCCAAAACAGAAGGGACCAGACCCTCGTAAAGGAGTCATAGATGGCGCTGCTCACAGTTTGCCGCCGTCATCACATGCATCGCAGCCACACCTCCCTTGGCCTTTGTTATCACACGTTCTATGTGCTCATGATAAGCAAGGCTACGATCAAAACGTATCCCCGGGGAGTTACTTTACTTTACTTTACTTTACTTTACTTTACTTTACTTTACTTTACTTTACTTTTAATGGCGGGTATGTGATTGCGCTGTTAAGGCTTCGGGAGTGTTTTTGCCTCTGGCTACGGCTTCCTTACGCATTTTCCTCATCTTGGACTGGTAGTACATGGTTCAGTCGCCCAGCTACTTAGTTAAATCCTTGCAGAGACACTGCGAGTTATGGATTTCGTGTGGAGTGCTTTTACATCTATCCGTGGTTGTTTGTTTTGTGAACTGAATGTTCAGAAAATGGCGGCTGTAGGTTGCTAAACTAGCTAGTTTTGAATTATGCAGTATTGTGTGTGAAACTGCTTTATTTCCATTGACTGTCGCTTCAATCGACGATGAACTGTAATTTTCGTGGCGGACTGTTGTGTTCGCATTCTGGCAGCGGCCATAGGCATGTACTTGTCTGTGCGTGCTGTTGGGTTGCCGATACTGCTGTCTGTTTCACTCTTCACATGGGACAATGAGGGGTATTTTGTGTGATGTTCACTGACTCAGGAACGGAACATTATGGGGATGACCGTTTACCGTGAAGTTGGAACCACGATGAAATAACTAACTAACTTTACACACAAAATTCACTAAATCCTGGAGATGCAAAACCTTAAACAGAAACCCAGTACAAATCAGGTTACACTTTGCGCAGATAAACTGCGCGCCAGGCTGGAATAATACACCGATTGTGCTGTCTTAGCAGATTAAACCTTTGATTGATCGCAACTGCTTGTAGAGTTATGGGGAGAACCGGCCTTAGGTCTTGCATTTTGACTGGTTGTAGTAGAATACGAGAAGCGTCTGGCCGAGTGGCTAGAATGAATGCCAGATTCTTCTTCGGAAGGCCCGGATTAAAATCCTTGGTAAGGTGTGGATTTTTTTTTGTGGGGGACAAAAAGACAACTCTAACCTGAACAGTTCGAGCCGACTGCAGAAGCCACCATCCATCCATCATGTGCCATGCCGAAAAGCGTGGGCATTCATATTCTGCCATCTCACTCGATCACCAGAGTCGTGGATTAGCTATGTGTTTCAGTCCCAACCATGTCACGTGGCCAAGCCATCCAGGTATTTACTTCTCGGTCTTCCCCTTGGTCTCTTCCCTTCGATCTTGCCAGTCGTCACCAAATTCTCCAATTCATTTCTTCTCATAACATGCTCAAATATTTTTGACTGTCTACGTCTAATGACTCTAATCAGTTTACGATCTTCATTTGTTTCTTGAAGGACTTGTTCATTGGTTTTAATGTCTGTTCATGGTATTCTTTGCATTTTCCTCAGAAACCACATTTCCACAGCCATCAGCTGTTTTTGAGCTTGACTGCTCATTGTCCACGCTTCACATCCATACAGAAGTATAGGTTCTATGTAGCACTTCAAGACTCTTTTTCTCGTTTCAATTGATCTCGTTTTCTCGGTTTTATTGGTCAGTATGTTTTCTATCTTGCAAAAGGCTACCTTCGCAATGGCATTTCTTGTTCTAACCTCTTCAAGGTAACTCCCATCAGATGTATGACTGTTCCGTGATAACTGTATCGATTCACTTGCTTAAGAATATGGCAATTATCACATTGTGGAATTTCCTTCTTCCCAGTCACGACCATAATCTGTGTCTTCTTAATATTCAGTTCTAACCCTAGTTGTTCGCTGTGTGCAACAACCGTATCTACTACATTTTGCAGGTCATGTTCATTGTCTGCAATCAAGACGGTATCTTCTGCATATATAATATTATTGATGTATCGTCCCCCCAATGTTGATTCCTTCCATATCTTCTATATTTCAGAAAATATTTCACTGTACAGGGAAAAAAAGATCTCGAGACAATTCACATCCTTGTCTCACACCTCTTTTAATAGGCCGATATTGACCTACATCGTTATCAATTCTGATGGCAGCTTGTTGTTTCCAATATATGTTTTTTACAAGTCTAAGGTCTTGTCCATCAATTTGTAGATCTTCAAGCATCCTTATCATGTCGACATGTCTCACTTTGTCGAAAGCCTTTGTGTAGTCAATAAAGCAAAGGTGTAGATCTTTGTTTACTTCTAAAGAACTTTCGATTACGGTTTTCAGTATGTACACAGCATTTACTGTACCCTTGCCTTCTACAAACCCACATTGTTCTTCTCCTATTTCGGGTTGTATTTTCTTCCTAACTCTTTGCATAATTCTCCTCAGAATCTTCGTGATGTGGCTCATTATACTAATTGTTCTATGTTGATCGCATTCCAAAGCTCCTGATTTCTTCGGGATTGCAATAAATATATAATTACATAATTCAGGAGGTATATTTCCAGTATCATATATTGTATTAAGCAGTCTGGTAACTTTATCTATTCCATATTCTTCTAAAGCATTAATCATTTCTGTTGTGATGCTGTCTGAACCGGGGGGTCTAATTCATATGGTTTAGAGCATTCTGAACCTCTATCTTCAAAATTGATGGTCTTTCATATATACCACATTATATATTAATTATTCCATCATTACCTCTTATAACACCAGTTACAGACACATTTCAAGATAACGAAAGAAGAAGCAGATATCAATAAAGATGTTTTTTTAAAGTTAATTGCATATCCTTTACATAACGCCGCAGTCAACCCCAGCAAATTGTGGCTGTGTGTGATTTCTTGGTAAGATTACGTTCAGTAGTTTGCCATTGCTTTCTGAACGACAGACAATCATACCATTATGACTTCAGAAAACCAAAGCAAAGCGATCTATTTCCAAATCGGCCGCAACTATGTTTCGAACGCGCTATGCTGGATTACGAATTGCGATCGTAACCCCGTCGCCACAGAGCAGGATGTTTTATACACAATGCAAATAATGTAACATTAAACCTTAGAGCTCAAAAACAGAAGGATCGACTTCGCTACAACAGGTTTTACCCCACTTGGCTCGGCCAGTCTCCCCGGAACGTCACGCCGCCTGTCCGGAACACCACGAAAAGCACGAACTCCACTAGCTCCAACGATGACCTCCATGAGTCTCCGACAAAAATCTGCACCCGAAGTATGAACGACGCGTTCCGACAACATACCCACAACCGTCAAAACGCGAGGTAGACGGGTTGAATACTTCACACGGAAACCCTTCCCCCCTGCGGACCTCCTACCCAGAACCCATAATCTTTGACAAGTAAATTAAAAATCAAAGAGACATGTCCCGCACGCGATCTTACATCATTTAAATCAGCATGGCCAAATGGATAAGAGAGTTATTTCTTAAACATCCAGTGTGCTGCTGCCGGGGTAGCGGGTTCAACCCTTACACCTACACCGTTGTGTTGGACTACAATGCTGACTTTATTAATCATTGATTTGGGGACGTAAATTCCAAGTACCTCTGAAGTCGGAGGTGGTTTGTCTGATGGCGAAGGACACTAGTAATAACGAAAGTTAATCCACACGCAAAAGTCAGTCCAGTGCTACTGTAAGTACTAGCAAGCGTAAGGACTACGTTTGAGTTTAAAGAGAGGAAACTCACCCAAAAAACAAAAAACAAAAACCCGGTAAAATGCGTAATGAAATCAACAGAGAAATTACACAGAATACTAAAACTATTGATGGTATATCAGTACTCACATCAGAAAACAAAGATCCGTTTTCCTATGTAGAAATACGCCTAACAACGTTATCTCCAGATTTCTTCATCTGTGACAACAGCCTTGGTTTCATGAATGTGAAAGCATTGCCTCTGGCCGCTAAAACACATTAGAACGCCCCGCGGAATCCCAACACCACACTGGCACACAAGTTGGTCGTTGCTGCCGCTACAACGCCTCATTCGGCGACCTGTTTAGATTAGATCAAATTAATTTACTGACGACAGCATTGCTGTTGATGGCAGACCTCATGAATCAGGGAAGCGGACAAACACCCAAACACAGGAGTAAACAGAAAACAGGACTGAATAAAACAGGGACGTTGCGCGAAATAATTATGTGTGGTGGATTCGGTTGGTTTTCCTATTTTTGTGAGACTGGTCCCATTGGACAAGCGAGATAATGAGGCGAAAGGGGCAGTTATCTCGTTGTACATAAAAACTGTAGGAGGTAACTGGATAGGCTATTAACCAGAGTGTACTGCCATGCTTGTGCACTATTCTGTCTGTGCGTGTATCAATCACTTGCAACCTTGGGGACTTGGGAAAAAAAACCTCTTGTACGTATGTTGATGTGCACATAGAGAATCGACATAGACGGTGATACCAGGGCATATACTCGCCATCATCATCATCATCGGATCGTCAGTACGGTGGTTCTTATACAGTGTGTATTGTTAATGACTGTGCAGTGTTTGAAAATATTGCCGGTCCAAGTTTTGTATTTACCTAAATGAATGAATCACTGAAAAACGAGAAGTAAATTGAGAGCTTTACCAAAGCACGACTACAAAAAACAATGGACGTTGCGGCCAAAGCCTTCGTCAGCACAGAACAAACCAAAAAAAACAATAGATTAACAAATACACGATCGACACTACATGAAAGTATAAATTGCACTTATCTGTGTCCTAGCTTGAACGGCTATCCCTGATATTTACCTGTATGTTGCATGAACTTTACAGAGGGTGAATACAAAACTTGGACCGGCAATATTTTCAAACACTGCACTGTCATTAAACATCCACCCTATACATCCAGTGTGTTGATACCGAGGTAGCGGGTTCAACCCCTACACCGGTCAGTTGGACTAAAATGCTGAGTTCTCGTCCTTGCCTTGGGGAGATAATTACAAGTACTCTGAAGTCTGAAGTCGCCTTGTGGCTAGGGACACCAGTAATAGGAAAAGCTAATCCACATGCAAAAATGTAGTCTAATGTTACTAGAAGTAGCTCGTATGGACTACCATCCATCCATCATGTGCCATGCCGGTAAGCGCCATTTCACTCGATTACCAGAGTCGTGGATCAGCTCAGTGTTCTTGTCTCGACCTTGCCATCCAGATATTTACTTCACTGTCTTGCCCTTGTTCTCTTCCCCTCTAACGTTCGAACATTCCATGTGGCTAATTTCAGTGTGCCTTATCCTTTTCTTGTGATGATCTGTAATTAGGCGAATCATGATAAACTAGGCAACTTTAAAGAAGGTAGTTTGCCGTTGCTTTCTTTCTTCGCAGTGACAATACTGGCCGGGGACCGTGGCCATTGTCTCGTTAAAGAGATCGTCTGTCTTCCGTCGCGAAACTTGAGACCATAACCAACAACTATCTGTCGGCTGCCCTTAGAATTTCATCCACCACCTGCCTTCCGTGGTTTTTTGTGAACAACTTCCGAAAACGAATACAAAATAACAACACATCCTCCCCAGAAATACACAAACAATGCGTCCTCTGGAGAAAGAAACGTTACGTCGTCGCCATTTTACCGGAAGTTTGAGTTCAAAAGCTAGCGAGCGCCAAAAAGAAAAACAAAACACAAGTCAGCATCATCATTCGACATGTCCTTGGCAGAACTGTGCTAATATCACAACCGGCTTGGAAGGATGCTCGATCCTTCACCAGTTCCTAGACCTCATGTTCTTATATGCTCAGGGTGAGTTAATACCTTTCCATGAAGTATATTGTTGTTTTGGGTCTTTCTGATGCACGAGTTCATCTAGTTCCTTCTTTTGGTGAATTGTTTGGCGAATTATATTGTATTGAACTTTCACTTTTGTATGGATGTAAAACGTTTTAACGCTAATCCATAAGCGCGGGCGGTCATGTTTCGCCATCTCACACGATCTCTTGAATCATGGATCAGTTCCGTGATCTTGTCTCAACCATGCCATGTGGCCAAGCCATCCGAATATTTACTTATCTGCATTTCCCTTGTTCTTTTCCCCTCAATCTTGCCAGTTGTCGCTGAGTTCGCTGGTTTATTTATTCTCATAAAGTGCCCAACAAATTTTAACCGTCTACTCTAATTTATCTAATCAGTTTAAGGTTTTCATTTGTTTCTTGTTAGACTGTTCATTGGTTGTTCTGTCTGTCCATGGTATTCTTTGCAATTTCCTTAAGAACCACATCTCCTCAGACATCAGATGTTTTTTTCAGCTTGTCTGCTCATTGTCCAAGTTTCACATCCATACAAAAGTACGGATTCTACGTAGCACTTCAACACTCTTTATCTAGTTACAGTTGACATATTTTTATTGGTCCCGATACTTGCTGTACAAACAGCATGTAAGAGTAGCTTTGATACTACCAAGAAAGTTCCTTAAGTCAAAGCAATTTAAGCTTAGCGCCAAGGTCGCTTGCATCTTTGGAGTGATGTTGCTTTACAAACTTCCTTCCCGACCAGATACTGAAAAATCTATCCATGAGTATTGTGTCGCAAATCTCTCCATTCCTTCTGCAATTTCGGAAATCAGTGGGATAAGCAAAACCAGTACCGGAACTTCACACGTGCGAAGATATGTATTAGGTTGTAATCAGTACCGGAACTTCACACGTGCGGAGTGATATATTAGGTTGTAACCTGGACGGGAACCAACACAACACAAATGAACTGGCTGTGGTTATGTCTAGGTTGTTCTTGTTTCTTCCCGAACTGAGATATGTCATTGTCAGTGGACTCCAGTCCAACGCCAGGAAGGAATCTACTGGGCTATCGATTTTGGATTCCATTATTGGGAGATAACCGTTGTCCCCTTTTGCCCGTCTGCTGATGTTTGTGTCTATGGCTGTTGTCCACTTGTTATTCATCTGATGCGCTGGGGATTTCTTTATAATCTCTTGTCTAAAGTGAAGTTCATACTCACTGCCTGCGAAGGTGTACGTCTGTGTTTGTGGGTTGTGGCATCTTTAGGAAGATTGAAGTCGTTCCCACACCAGTATGATTACTGGCAAAAAGACTTCTTCATTTTCACTACGCTTCTTTCTCTTCAAATGGCTGGGCTGGACTAGACATTGGCGATCATGAAGCTCCATACCTCTCTGAGAGTTTAGAAATAAGTAAAGTTTTCGATACAGTTTCGCAAAGAGAAGACAGAAAGAGGAAAGAGCAACTTCATTAAGGAAAGTCTGACGGGGAATCTTGAGGGGAGGAGGAGAAGAGGTTAATATAGAGGCTCGTGGAAGTGCATTCAACCATCCAGAGAATAGACATGAGTTTCGTTGCGACACACAAGAGCAGAAGAGATGGAGTCATTTACGTATTTAGGTAGCAATGAAGTCAAATATGTGGGACGGGTGGCGATATTAAAACAGGAAAACAGAACTCAAGAGTAGTTGTCACTGTACTGGGAAAGTTGCTTAAATCGAAGTAAATTAAGATTAGCGCCAAATTTAGAACGCTTTTTTGCATAAGCTAGCTCGCTTTGAACTCACACGTAGTCAACATGCGTGCTACTAACTTCTAGTGCACTGGACTGATGTTTGTATGTGGATTAGATTTCTCTACTACCAGTGTCCTTCGCCATCAGGTGAACTCATTCCGACTTCTGAGGTGCTTGTAATTTACGTTCCTAAGTCAAGAACGAGAAGTCAACATTTTAATCCAACTGACTGGTGTAGAGGTTGAACCTGCTACCTCGGCATAAATTTAGATCGCTTAGCTCAAACATTAAAGTAGTATTACTGTACGGATCAGAAACCTAGATGACGATAAAACAGTTACTAATAAACTACAAACATTCATTTACTGGTGTCTATGCAACAGAATTCTTGGTTTCTGAACGACCGGAACACATACTATTTTATGAAAACCAGCGCAAGGCGGTCTGCTTTCTAATCGTTTGCTGCTGTTTCGAACGCAATATGCGGAATTACGAACAGCATTCGTATCGCCTTTGCCACAGTGACTGTTCCATAAAAGCTCTACTTTTGTATGGATGTGAAACGTGGACAGTGAGCAGACAAGCTGACAGCAATGGCAAACTACTGAACATAAACTTGCCAAGAAATCACAAACAGCAACAACAATAAAAATGCTGAAGTTGACTGAGACGTCTTGTAAAGATTGCAACTAAATATACAACATAATAGGACTAAAATTGTATGATAACAGCGCAGATCTGGACTTCATAGATAGAACTAAAGAAATGCCAGTTGATCAAGAAATAATGAAAGGGTGCTGGCTCTGGACAGGAAAGACTTTGAGAAAAGAGAAAAACTAATAATACTGGGTTGACATATGCCTGGGTCATTGACATTGAGGTGAGTGACCTGTAGCGGGGCTATGAGAAAAACAACCAACCCTGAGAAATAATGGTGAGGGTAGATGGAGACCCCAAGGGTGGATGGGGCGAGAGACAGTGTGTTGTTGTGTGAAGTCAGGGGACTTCAGGGGACAGTTGATGTTTTGACTCCGAACGGGTCGGGAGTCGAAGGATAGGAGCGGAGTTAGAAAGACAGCTCCGCGCGGTGTTGTGTTGTTCTCCGAGTTGTGAATGCAGGCCTAAAAACCCAGTGGGGGTTGGATAGATAATGGAGGCCTGAACCCAAAGTGGGTTGGATAGTTAATGGAGGCCTGAACCCAAAGTGGGTTGGATAGTTAATGGAGGCCTGAACCCAAAGTGGGTTGGATAGTTATTGGAGGTTAGACCCAGTGTGTGGGTTGTATTGTGTGAGGTCCAGCCGTGGATAGGAGCTGGATAACTGTCCTGTGAATTTGAGATTAAGCAGGCCTTGAGAAGGCAGTGATGTGAGCGTGTTAAGTTGTGAGGAGGATATGTATATTCTATGGATTCTATTGTTTCTGGATATAGAGTTATGTTCCGTTTTGTCCGTATTCTTTCTGCATTAAAGGATTATGTGCGCCAACTCAATCTTGTTTAATGACTGATGGATGTGTCCTACTGGGGTGAGTTGCATTGTGAGACAGGTGGCTAGCTCTACTTACACTCCATAGTGACATACAAGGAACAGTGAAACCTAGACAACGACCATGTCACTCAGTTATTATAAAGAACATTGTGACAAGGGTGTTTATAAAGACTAACTACACTTTGTATGTGGAACAGTTTTGAAAACTGAAGTACATAACATCATCAAAAAATGTGCTCCACAGTCCATCGTGAAGCAATGCAGCAAATGGCTTTCGTCTGCTGGAGTAATTCCTTGCACTCCAAACAGAATGATGTTATCAACGGAAGTAAGAATGTTTTGGGTTGAACAAGTGTTTCAAAATGGCGGTCGATACACAGGGATGGTTGTTCACAGATTTATAGCAAGATTTCTCTGATAAACAACCTCCTCATCGTATTACGGTTAGAAAATTTTTTTAAATAAGTTATAACGAATACTTCATGGATACTTTCCAGCTTCCCCAAAACAGCGTGAGACCTGAGCAATAACTATTGTAACTAATTTAATGCAATTTTAGCACATTATTTTATGACGGCATGTACTTTATTATAAAAAAAAATTGTTCTACATACAAAGTGTAGTGAGAATTTACAACACCTGTAGTATAACTGGCTACTCATTGGTTTAGAACCCACAGAGCCAGCGAAAAAGAGGAAGACCTAAAAGCAAACGGAGGAAAGAATTAGAGACAAGCGAAGAATACTCTTGGGCAGACATACAACAAGCTGAAAGGGTTAGCGAAGTACAGGACGCGTGTCCTATTTTATATTATTGACATGTATTTTTCGTGGCGGACTTTTTGGGTTGTCATTCTGGCAGCGGCATTATGCATAGTATACCTGTGCGGGCTGTTGGTTTGTCGAAACTCCTGTCTGTTCCACTTTTCACATGGGGCAGTGAAGAGCATTTTGGGTGATATTCATTGGCACAGGAACGGAGCATAATTGGGCGACTCTGTGTCAGTGAATTTGGAATGGTGACTAAATAACTAGGAGGCTTGTTGATTGACTGTGATGAAGAAGAAGAAGGTTTCGGACCCAAACTATTTTTAATGGCTCATGATATCCGGCTCTGTAGCGAAATTGTTACGTAAGCAATTCGTTATCCCGCATACCGCGTTCGAAACACAGCTGAGGGCGATTTGGGAGCAGACCGTATTGCGTTGATTTTCAAACAATGGTATTGAATGTTGGTCAAAAGCAATGGCGCACCCTCCAAAGAAGCTAATGAATAATTATATAAATGGGTTAAAATAATATATGCGGTGTTTACTAGAGGCATCTAATTTAATGGAAAAGTATACATATTTATAAAAACAACGATAAACAATTACAAATCGTCATCTGACAGAGTAATTGTTTTCACGAAAATCTGTGCTGTCTCAGTTAGGTTGGACTGTCTAGGACAGCCGGTTCTCAACCGGTAGGGAATTCCCCACCCCCTCCTGGGGGATTTTTAGGGTTTCCAGGGGGAAAATTAAGATTATTTCAAGATCTCGTTAATACAAGAACCGATTGGTTGATATTGCTTTTCACTCCATACTTTACGGTTCTGTACTTCTCGCCCTTCTGAAATTCGTTTTATAACGTAAATATACCCGCAAATCACGTTTTATGTAGACGTATAGACGTGTTCTAGTTTGTGTTATTAAATGTAGCTTCCATGTTTACGTATACCGTGTAAGGGGGCGGATTTATAGGGAGGAAAAACGAAAAAGGGGGGGGGGGGAGAATGATATTCTGAACATATGGTGAAGGGGTGCATGGGCCAAAAAAGGTTGAGAACCACTGGTCTAG
>JACEFZ010023643.1:100000-164484 GCA_014155875.1 Cepaea nemoralis
TCTTGCGAAAAGAAGAGACACACTAAAAACAAACACAATGTACCTACCTTACAGAGAACTCCATCATACACAGGTGGAAACAAAGTGTGACTTATCCAAAATCAGTAACAATCAATAAATATATAAAATGAAATAATAAAGTTTTAAAAAAAAAATAAGTACTACTCAAAGGACGGCCGACGTTTCGATTCTAAGAATCTTTGTCAAGGACAGGACAATACAAATAGATAGTATGCCTCTTCTTTTCGCAGGAGCTAAATGTGCCTAATTATTTTTGCTATCCATATTGTTAAATCTTGCTGCAGCTGCTGCTTTTTCTTTTGTATCCACATACAGTCTTGTGTCATATGTTCTGTTGTCAGTTTGGAAGTAAACACATGCAAACTTCAGCTTGCCTAAATTGTCTGTTCAGTCGCTCGCGTCCTGTTCTTGTACGAAACAGTATTGCATGTTATTTCTCAAACAAGATGGTGGTAACGAATAAGAATGATATTGAAGTCAGCAGGGTGTGACAATATACAATGAAGCACACAGGAATGAGATGTCCCTTCACCATTCCCGTTAAAATCGAGTTATGATTAATTGTCCAATTATTATTTATTTTTTAATTAGTTGCATATACTATATAGGGCGTCGCAGTCAACCCCAGTATTGTTTGGCTTTTTTTTTTTAAATTTCTTGTCAAGTTTACGTTCAGTAGTTTGCCATTGCTTTCTGAGCGATTGACATACATAACATTGTATGAAAGCCAACGCAAGGCAGTCTGCTGCCTTTTTTCCCCCTTTTTTCTGTATCTACTTTTGCGTTGTTGTTGTTTTTTTTTTTTTTTACATATTTTAGTTTTGCAAATCTCAATCATTTAATATTTATTATAATTGTTCAATATTCTCTGCAATTTATCTGCATCAATCCGGGTAAGGAAAACAGTGTTTAAGAATTATATTCAGCCAATCCTGATGTACGGAAGCAAATCATGTTCATTTAGAAGTCTCGTGAGGAATTATGTGGAAGCCGTGGAGATGTTGTTTTATAGAAAAACACGATTCTTATCCTGATGTGAAGAAATGTAACCTAAAGACTACATGCCCTGTAGTCTGTCTGTCTATCTAGGATCGACAGGCGGGCAGTTAGAGCTTCGCTGTGCTTATCCGGTAGTTTCTGCAGCTTGTCTTATTCCAGATGTATTGCTGTTACCTTTACTCTGGAAAGTAAACTAGGCAGGCCGACGGAGGGATTATGCTGTATGGATAACACATGATCTATACATCTTTTTAAATAGAGCACAATCTTTAAAAAAAAAAAAAAAGCACCGGCTAGCATGATGCCCGTTGTGTCCAGCAATTTTACTTTCATTGGTCTCCGTGGCGAAGGTGATACGGACGCAGTTCGTAATCCTACCGAGTTCGAAACACAGCTGCAGGCATTGGTTTTTATTTTATTTTTTTTTAATTTATTTTTTTTAAATTTTATTTATGAAACGGTATGGGTGTCGGTCGTCCAGAATGCATTGGCAAACTACTGAACTTAAACTTGCCAAGAAATTACAAACAGCAAATAAAAAATGCTCCGGTTGACTGCGACTTTTAAACATCCTTCCATCCATCATGTGCCATTCTGAAAAGCGTGGGCGGTCATGTTCTGCCACCTTGCTCAATCACCAGAGTCGTGGATCAGCTCCGTATTCCTGTCTCGACCATGCCACGTGGCCAAGTCATCCAGGTACTTACTTCTCGGTCTTCTCCTTGGTCTCTTCCCTTCGATCTTGCCAGTTGTCACCAAGTTCTCCAAGTCATTTCTTCTCATTAACATGCCCAAAAAGGTTTGATTGCCTACGTCTAATGATTCTAATCAGTTTACGATCTTCATTTGTTTCTTGTAGGACTTGTTCATTGGTTTTTCTGTCTGTCCATGGTATTCTTTGCATTTTCCTCAGAAACCACATTTCCACTGCCATCAGCTGTTTTTCAGCTTGACTGCTCATTGTCCAAGCTTCACATCCATACAAAAGAACAGGCTCTATGTAGCACTTCAACACTCTTTTTCTCGTTTCAATTGATATCTTTTTATTGCTCACTATGTTTTTCATCTTGCAAAAGGCTACTTTCGCAAAGACAATTCTTGTTCTAATCTCTTCAATTGTTAAACAATCATTGTTAAAATCAACGCAAAGCGGCTGACATCTTCGAAACCGGTTTGTCGAGGTTTTAAAATTGCGATCATTACCCACAAGTCAAGGAGGCTGACACCGTAAGTAAATTAGCAAGTAAATGGGCGTGCATTAAGGGGTATTGAGCTTTTGGTACCAGACTCGTACTTGTAGATTGTCAACGTCTCAGCTATTGCTCGTTATCGTGGGTGCGACAGAGACAGTAACTACATGCGTACTCAAAGGTGTCAAGACAAAATGCATGTAAACTCCTATTATTTATTTAAAGCACACAGTCGAGTTATGCACACGAATACATTCTTATTTCATTATTATACAATGCGAATACTATTACGACAGAATACTCAGCCACAAAAGTCATTCGCGCTTTCGTAACGCAGTTCAGTCTCACACACAGCGCATCGACAAATCACTGCCTCATTCTTTCAGCTATGGCAAAACGCTCAAGTCGGGTACTCAGTACACTCTCTCGCCAAACCACACGCATCCTTCCTCTATTACGGTCCTGTCCAGTCTGATCTCTCTAACCTCAGTCTCGTGGTCACCTGGTACTTGACCCCGTGTGGTCCGTAATAGTCGTGCTATGTCGGATGTCTCGGTATTCTGGATGTCGTCCTGTCCTTACCCCGTCTGCTAATGACTGGGGTCTCAGGTTGTTCAGTTCAAGGTTGTACTGTCACTCACGGACATTGTCCTGTCTATATCCCTATGTCCTCTCTGTAGATGGATACTCTAGTCCCGTCTATATCCTATCCATGGCATACTTATGTCCTGTCCATGTCATATGTCCTCTTTCATACTCTCAGGACGCTGACATAGATACCGATCGGCACTCATTGTGATCAGTATTTCGTCGATCGCATTTACTTTCCAAGATCTGGTACCCATTTTACCCAGAGTCCACCAAGAAGCCTCGGTCAATTTTAATTATCCAACCAGATGTGGACTTGAACTCGTGATCACTGGGCCGGCAAGAGGGCGACTGGGCGACAGGTAGTAATCTCCCTTGTTTTCTCTGTCAGTTTAAAGTAATGTACAATTAGTCAGTCAGTCAGTCAGTCAGTCGCGGTTCCAACTTAACGGCAACGGGTCGTCGCCATTATGCTCCGTTCCTGTGCCAGTGAATATCACGCAAAATGCTCCTCACTCCCCAATGTGAATAGTGGAAAAGACAGGAGTCTCGACAAGCCAACAGCCCGCACATGTACACTGTGCATAATGCCGCCGCCAGATTGCCAACACAAAAGTCCTTCACGAAAAATAGTTCATCGTCGATGGCATCGGCAGTCACCAGAAAGACTTCATTGACCCGGGTTTTATACAATATGGCTCGGTCTCTTTCCGCAGGGCAACCCGCCGAAAGCGCCACACACAGCACGAACTCCGCAACTCCAGCGACGACTCACAGGAGTCTCCTGAAAAATGTACTCGTGAACCGAAAAGGCAAACCAGTCAATTCAGCAAGAGCTGGCCGCCATCGTTCCGAACATGCAGTTCACGCTACAAACAACCTCGAACAGATGTAAAAGCATTCCACACGAAATTCACACCTCACAGTGTCGCGCCACGCACTCATTCAGTATCAGGGAGACGGAACCATGCACTACCAGTCCAACATAAGGAAAATGCGAATAGGACCTAGCCACAAGCATACATACTCCAGAGGCCTTAACGGTTCAAATGTCTATCAGCCATGTTGGGGACCGGAAGGAATTCAATGTACAATTGTTGAAAGGTAGCTAGCTCTTTTGAGAGTCAAAAGCTGCCCTATTGTTCCTGTGATATCTTCCCTAATTCATCTTCTGTTGTACTGATATGAACATCATCAGACGTCAAAATAAACATCCTGTTCGAATATTACACTCTCATTTGTTTGCCAAGTCGCATTTCAATACATCGGCTGCGGCAGTATGAGATTCATCAAAGACAAGGTGGGTCACCAGCATCAATTGTCAAACCAAGAAAACGAAACTGAATCGCTGTTTAACCAGCATATTGAAACCACAAAAATTAGATTTTTAAGAGCATGCATCTTTCCCATTGCAACATACGCCTGTGAGACCTGGACACATACTAAGCAATCTGATCAGCGCATAAATGCCTTTGAATATAAATGTTATAGACGGGTTCTAAGAATATCTTGGGTAAAGAAAAGAACAAATGCATCCATACTTCAAGAGCTGAATGTTGAAGAAGGTTGGCTATTAAAGACGATAAAACAAAGAAAACTGAAATATTTTGGTCACTTGAAGCGACGAAAGATTGGAAAGAATAATAATGTTAGGTTTATATGCTTGGGAAAAGGGTAAGAGGACGGCCAAAGAGAAGATGGGTGCAGGATGTGGCGGATGATCTCCAGATGGGTGTATCGGACGCGGGACACCTTGCTTATGACCGAGAAGATTTCGGGTAGGTTGTTATGGGAGCGAGGTTCTGCAAAGGACATGCTACTGGATTAATTGAAACTATTGCAGACAAAAGATTTTCGCAAAGACGACTGCTGTTTATATGATGAGTATCCTGCTCAGTCACCACAACCTCCTCCTCCTCCTCCTCCTCCTTCTCCTCCTCATTCTTCTTCTTCTTCTTCTTCTTCTTCTTTACTTTTCGTCGTTGGCACTGTCTTCTCCTTCTTCTGATCTATCTATCTATCTATCTATCTATCTATCTATCTATCTATCTATCTATCTATCTATCTATCTATCCATCCATCCATCCATCCATCCATCCATCCATCCATCCATCCATCCATCCATCAGTCCGTCCGTCCGTCCGTCCACCTACCTACCTACCTACTATCTATCTATCTATCTATCTATCTATCTATCTATCTATCTATCTATCTATCTATCTATCTATCTATCTATCTATCTATCTATCCATCCATCCATCCATCCATCCTACCATCCATCCATCCATCTATCCATCCATCAGTCAGTCCGTCCGTCCACCTACCTACCTACCTACTATCTATCTATCTATCTATCTATCTATCTATCTATCTATCTATCTATCTATCTATCTATCTATTTGTCTATCTATTTGTCTATCTATCTATCTATCTATCTATCTGTCTATCTATCTATCTATCTGTCTATCTATCTGTCTGTCTGTCTGTCTGTCTGTCTGTCCGTCCATCCATCCATCAGTCCGTCCGTCCGTCCGTCCGCCCGTCCATCCATCTGTCTGTCTGTCTGTCTGTCTGTCTGTCTGTCTGTCTGTATGTCTGTCTGTCTGTCTGTCTGTCCGTCCATCCATCCATCAGTCCGTCCGTCCGTCCGTCCGTCCGCCCGTCCACCCATCTGTCTGTCTGTCTGTCTGTCTGTCTGTCTGTCTGTTTTTCCCCCCTCCATCCATCAGTCCCCCCGTCCGTCCGTCCACCCATCTGTCTGTCTGTCTGTCTGTCTGTCTGTCTGTCTGTCTGTCTGTCTGTCTGTCCGTCCATCCATCCATCAGTCCGTCCGTCCGTCCACCCATCTGTCTGTCTGTCTGTCTGTCTGTCTGTCTGTCTGTCTGTCTGTCCGTCCATCCATCCATCAGTCCGTCCGTCCGTCCGCCCGTCCACCCATCTGTCTGTCTGTCTGTCTGGCGGACTACTGTCTGTCTGTTTCTCTATCTGGCTGGCTGACTGACTGACTGACTGACTGACTGACTGATTGACTGAATGACTGACTGATTGAATGAATGACTGTCTGTTTCTTTATTTATTCACTATCCACGTGGTACTTTTTTCCTATAAATAATTCCGATATCTCCAAACCTCCATTCCCAACCAACAATTAACAAATCCTCTCCTAACTGTTCATCAAATTAAATATGCCATCTCGCCTACTTATTTGACCTATCGTCGGTCCCCACTGACGTGAAACGATCCACCATTACAAACTGGATCATCTTTTATTCACATGTTTTCCAACGATAACATCAACAACAAACACCACCCATTTAATTATCTTTTAAAAATGCGTTGTTTACTCACATCTGAGGCTCTACTTTCTCTTATGACGGGGTCCAGTGGATTTGTTCCACAAGCCGGTCATCTGGACTTAGACCTTGACTTCTAGTTCAGACAGCACTGGCAAACTACCGAAAGTCCAGTTGCCTAGTAAATTACAAACAGTAATTAGGGACGGCCGGCTTCTTGGCCTAGAGGTTAGCGACTTTTCTCCGTAATCTCGTATACTCTCGTAAGTAACGTGACGACGGTGAGAATCAGCAGTGGTTCGAATCGCGTCGGTAACTTACGGGGTATGTGAGCCGGCCGCTCAGAAAGCAATGGCAAACTACTGAGCGTAATCTTGCCAAGAAATCAACAATCAGCTGAAAGATGCTGATGTTGACAGCGATGTCCTGTAAAGGATATGCAAACATTTTTTTTTAAACTAGGGATGGGTTGATCACATTGCACTGAAAAGGAACTGCAAATTTGTTTTTATGAGACACTGGGATACTAAGTATATTATGTACACACGTTTGAAACTCCAAATAGGTTTTCTTAAGTTATAAACACACATCTGAGATATATGAGGGTTCAATTTAAAAATGTAGCAACCTTGTTTTTATTCTAACCCTTTCAAAATAAAGTTTGTTTGTTTGTTTGTTTGTTTGTTTGTTTGTTGGTTAGTTGGTTGGTTCTATGTAGCATCATCATGTAACAAACTTGTTTTTATTCTATGTAGCATGATCAATCAGGTGCCGTCTTCACAATGAGGATTTGCTGCAATGGATTTCCAACACTGTCTCTCGCCTTGACTGTACATTCTGTCAGATTGATTTTCGTCCATCTCTTGATGTTATCTTCCCATTTGTATCGTTGTCTGCCTCCTGTTTGCTTTCCTTCAACCTTGCCCTCCAGTATGGTTTATATAAGAGTGTTATGCTTTTAAGTGGCCAAAATATTTCACTTGCCTCTCTATTTTTATTTCTTTTATCAACTGTCTTTTCATTCCACGTTTTTCTAGAACCTCTGTATTTGATTGTTTTTATTTCCATGAAAATCGACACATTTTTCTGTATATCCACATCCCCAAGACCTCTATTCGACTGTTTAGTTGCTTGTTCAATGTCCAGGTTATGTCGTATATGTTTATGCAGCAGCTAACTAATTAATATCGATGTGTGATAATATTGACGACAATTCGGTTATTTTTAAAAAAACATACGGCAACATAAAATATGCATAGGGTAAAGCACTCTGCGATATATCATGCTATGAACTTTCCGCTATGATAGCTTATCGCTTGCAACTTTATCATACAGATGCCATATTTGACATATACTTGCCAGGATTCTTCGTCACGGCTACATTATTAATTGATGTGCCATTTCATTGAGTGATACCCGAATTAGTGTAACAAGTGGGTGGTATTTGCAGCCCTTTACGGCCATTAAGACAGCCACTGGGGGAATTCTATCATAGAGGCATTGCGTACGCCCCTGACTCATGCAAGCCGCGTACGAATCATAGTTGTGCTGCTGTGCATTTTTGAAAAGATGTCCACGTGATTGAAAGAATAAGAGCGCTCGTTCTTACAATTCAGGTACGCTATTGGCGAGGGTGACGGTTCAGCCCCTACACCGGCATTAAGTTTGATTTAAGTGTTGACTGCTAATGGACTGATACTTGCAAATGGAGTCTGGCTTATGAGACTATGACCTCCAGCATGAGAATGGAGGTTGAAGCTGTAACAGTGGCATTGTGTTGGTTAGAGAAAACCACTGCAAACACACATTGCATGCATTATGGACTCAAGGAGTATGCTTAGTAAGGTGGAGAAAGGAATGTTTCCTGTGGAATGGTTTCCTTGCTTTAGAGGTCACAGATTATGATAATTGTGTGGATTTTTTTGCCCTGGCCATGCGGGAATGCGGGAAGGGGGGGGGGGGGGGGATTGAACAGACTGATAGACTGGCAGGGAATGCACCTCTTGGTGATAGATTAACTGTGGATAAGGAAGAGGTAGTCGAGCGTCTGATGGGACCAGGTGGAGTATGCGAGAGAACAGACTGAGAACCCGTATGTGGAAAGAATGAGATTGCGGGGGATCGGCAAAGGTTCTGGAAGAATCTCACAACTGATAGGGAAGACCATGAGAAGTTTAATCAGACAGCGGCGGGAACGATTTGTAGTATAACTCTTCGATGGCTGTTGAACGAGGGGATGGTGCGCCTATAGGAATGTCCTGAGTGCAGTGATGTCAGTTCTTAGCTCAACTCAGCTCAACTCAACTCGACTTAAACGTTGACTTCGCGTTCAGAAAGCACTGGCAATCCTTTTTTTCGCATATCCTTTGCAGTACATTGCAGTCAACACAAGCATTTTTCAGCTGCTGTCAATGAATTGGCATTTTTGCGTTCAGTAGTTTGCCATTGCTTGTCTTTTTTCCTTTTTTTTGTGTGTTTTTGTTGGGTGTTCGCTCGCTTAAATTCAAGTGTAGTCCTTACACACTGTTTAAAGTAGTAAGGGACTGAATTTTGCATGTGCGTTCCCTTTTACCGGTGTCCCTCGCCTTCAGGCGAACCCAATCGACTTCAGAGGTACTTGTTATTAACGTCCCCAAGTAAAGGACGAGAGCATCTCACTTCCATTAAATGGGAGGTGAGCAACGGCTAGGTCCACACAGCTGAGTGACATTGGGCTAGAGGCGTTCGGCCCTATCCCTCAGTTGAGAGTCTTAGGATGCGTATCTGAACCAGTCATGTAGCAGGCTTAATATCTCAGCTCCAGTTTGCAGTGAGTGAGTATCGGCCCGGCCCTCACATCCAAGGGTTAATGGCTTAGAGACGTTCAGCCATATCCGTTAGAAGAGGCAGAAGATTATATTAGTGGTGGGACGCAGAGGTGTTTCCAAGGCACCAGGGCCGGGTTATATACTGGCCAAGACCTATTGACGCGTCCTCGCCGAGCGTCCTGGGCAACAGGTCCCTTCGGGGTCCTGGCTGAAGTCAATAGGATCGCCGATTCCTCCGAAGTCGGAGAGTGTCTGCCTGTATGGCGAGGAACCACCAGTCTGCACACCAATAAGCCAGACATGGGACAACGGATACTCACGCAAACCTCAGGTCCTGTATGACATCACACTGATGTTGGACAACAGGATGCCTTCATCCGACATACAGGACTTTGCGTTGGAGCTCAAGCCAATGAACACAAGCAAGCAAGCATATTAGTGGAATCATACGCCCTATTTTGGGACTTTTGACTGCTATCCTCAGTCTACCTGCAGAGCAGCAGGGTGTGTCTCTCTTTGTCTGGTCCCTAAACCCAAGGCCTGCCCGACATGTAGTTGTGCTTCCGTCGGCAGAGCTCCTGGGGTCATTGGGACACGCAAGCCTCCCTACCACGGAAAGGTGGAGACACGTCAGGGGAGCCATTGCTTTCTGAACGACCGGCTCACATACCCCCGTAAGTAACCAACGCGACGCGATCCGCTGCCGAATCTCGCGCAGCTGTGTTCCGTATGACAGTATACGGGATTACGAACGCAGTTCGTAATCCCGCATACTGCGTTCGAAACACAGTTGCGGGTGATTTGGCAGCAGGCTGTTTTGTGTTGGATTTTTTTTTTACGAAATGGTATGGGAGCCGGTCGTTCAGGAAGCAATGGCAAACTACTGTACATAAACTTGCCAAAAGATCACAAACTGCAGAAAAATGCTGGGTATTACTGCGATGTCTTGTAAAGGATATGCAATTAACTTTAACTTTAGTTCGCTATTGCTTTCTGAACAAGAAGTCGACGCTGAACTCCAGCTTAATGCCGGTGTAGGGTTTAACCGCCTACCTCGCAATCAACGTACCGGAAGTTCGATGGCGAATCCTTTCGACCACGTTGACAACTAGGCAGGAGAGAACCAAGAGAGAAGAGGATGGATAACTCGTGATCATAGCCTGGAGGGACATTGGTGATTGGACTGTGACAGAAGGATGTGGACAGACAGGATAACAAATGCCACACGGTATGGACTGGGAGAAGAAAGGTCGGGAAATATCAGTTCGCAACAGTTTTTTCTTTACGTTTCTTCTTATTCCTCTGCGTTCAACCGGAGTGTTTTTTTTTTCTTTTCAGACATTAATTGCTAGTGTGTTTCGTTATGTGCCCTTGGGCAGACACCCTTAGGCCAACACATCCGACTTTAGCTGGCTTTTAAAAAAAAAATCGGGTTTGCCTTCCCGGGAGACTCACAGTTGTGGTGCCGTCCACATCCCAGCTGGTCAAGTGAGAACGGTCGAAGACTTCACAGTCAGCCCTCAAGAGAAGGCAGGGGCAGCCCTTGGGTATTTATCGCCATCCAAGAAGTCTTCCATAATTGCAGAGCCGATACATAGCACTCTGGTACTGGACTCACCCAAGGAATCGTCAAGGTCCTGCACATAGCTGCTTTAAATCCTCACTTCCATATATTGGGCATTTCGTTCACCACAGGCTGCTCCCCGCACAAACCAGGAACGGCAGGACTGCAGATGGCATCTACTCAGCGAGCTTTCGGTTCGGACATGTGCTGGGTGCAGTGCCCGAAAGACAAAATAGTCAGAACCGTTCCGGACACGAAGGACATTCCACTCTCACTCGGACGTTTTTGCGTTGGGCCAATTTTCTTAGCAGCCTTAGGACGGCAGATCAGACTTCTGCGGGCGTTTTTGTTCGGGTTAGCCTTCCTGGAGGTTTCGAGGGACATTTGACTGTTATGTTGTTGTCCATATCTCAGCTAGTCAGGTTAGAACGGCCAAAGACATCACGGTCAACCCTAAAGGGAAGGCAGTGGCAAACCATGGGCATGCCCCGCCATCCAAGGAAGCTTCCATAATTGCAGAGTCGGCACATAGCGCTCTGGTACTGGGCTCACACAAGGAGTCGCCACATCCTGCTCATGGCTGCTTTAATTTCTCACTTCCATCTATTGGGTATTATGTTCGCCACTGGCCGCTCCCCATACAAACCAGGAACGGTCGGTCTGAAAACGACATCCACTCAGCAAGCTAGCCAAGTGTTCCATTTCGTGTTAATGAGACGACATTCACTCAGCAAGCTTTCGCTTCGGACTTACACTTAATGGATTTACTTGCCAAGCTTTCCGTTTCGTGTTAATGAGACATTATTCACCCAGCAAGCTTCACTTCAGACTTCCGCGTAATGGATTAGATAACCAAACGTTCCATGTCGTGTTAATTAGACGTTTTTCCACCTTTGATTACGCTCACTCAATGAGTTTTTGATACAGACTTGCATCGTCACCACTGCGACGCTTTTTCCACCTTTAGTAACACTCACGAGGTAGGCTGCAGGTGCTGCCAGCACAGCATCTTATCTCCATGCAGCAGAGAACGAATAACGGTCGGGCTGTCTCATCCGGGGGATATTGACTTAGAGGCGTTCAGCAATATCCCTCAGCTGAGAGCCGTAGAACAAATGTCTGGACCAAGCATGTAGTAGGCTCAGCATCACATCTCCATTTAGCAGTGGGTGAGTATCGGCCCGGCCCTCACATCCGAGGGTATTGACTTAGAGGTGTTCAGCCATATCACTCAGCTGAGAGCAGTAGAATAAGTGTCTGGACCAAAAATGTAGTGGCATCGTGCGTATGATTCTGAACTTTGAGTGCAATAGCTTTGCTTATCCCTAGCTTTTTGACTGTCCCCACTGTCGCGGAACCAATGTAGGTTAACGATAAGATGATAAAACTAACAGAGACAGCCTGTTTTCACAGCTGCAATTGTTTGTTACTAGTACAGAAACTTTCACGTCGGATCAAGGGAACCGCCAGTCCTTGAAAAGTCCCTAGGAAACGGGAAATGTCGGCTTGTTGTTTTGGTGAATCGCGAGATGAAGGGACAGACGGTTGCTTTAGTTGTAGAAAGGGGAGACGAAAATTCCTGTGAAGTTAGGGACGGATTGTCTGCCCCTGAGAACACCTGTTGTTGACAGGAGAATGACGTCACTCGGACAATCTCCGACTGCAGAAAACATAAATTCTTTTGCCGCCAGTGTGAAGAATGGAATTGGACTAGACAGAAGTGTTAGCTGGCTCGATTCTAGTGTTGAATAGAATCGCATGTGTTATGTATCAATTAACATGTGTCTTTTATGGCAAATTGTGAATTCGATTCTGGATTGAGCCAGGATTGCATAAGGTATTTGCGGGATAGAATCTAGCTGTAAATAATGTGGAATAGCTTAGTGATAGATAGAGTTTAGAACTCTATCATAGTGTTGTTGCGTTGTGGTTAGGTAGTCAAGGAGTATCGGCGACAGTAGGCAATCGCATTGTTAAAATTAACTAGTGTGAGAAGTCAAGTAGCTCAGCTGGTTGGGAATAGTGAAATGGGATGATGTTTAGAGAGACTGAGGATGGTTGGGGGATAGGGAGAATGTCCAATGGTGGGATCTTCCAGTGGGGTCTACTGGGGTTCTACACTTTACATTTTGCTCTGTCCTTGTCTTGCCCTACCTCAGACCGAGGTGATGAGCTCCTCTGCCCATGACAGAGTTGGTTCACTGTCATGTATCTGAGTGAGGCCATCGGCCTACACTCATCTAATAGGGGTCAGTGACAAGTTGCTCTCACCGGGTGTGTTGTTCTCTCTTTTACAGGTTCCCTCAGGTTAGGATGAAAACCACTGAAACATGGCAAATTAAAATCCTGGAGAAAGTAGTGCAGGAAGGTTTATACATCAGCCTTTGCACTGGGCCTATGATAGAAAAAGTCTGAAGGACATGGCTCTGGTGAGCCGATACCTATAAGCATCCAACAGGATGACTTCTCAGAACAATAATGTTTGTGTTACACGCCACACGAGACCTGAACATTAATGAGTGTTTTTTTTCCACATCATATGGAAAAATAACAATAAGAAGTGTCAATGAAATTAGTAGATTCCTGTGAAACTATGTACAATGCTTGAGAGAGGGTGATAACTTTAGGACATCTCGTAGAAAGGAATACGGTTAATTTCAGGGACAGTGTTCTGCGTTTTCACTATTCAGGAATTGTGAAGTCTCAAACTCTAAGAACATTTAGGGACAGTGTTTATGATCAAGTTAGGATCAGTATCGGACTATATCTGTGATTGATGTCTTAGTATCGTGATTATCACAAGCTACCGGAGATATTCTACATCTGGCAGGAGGGACACATTGTTTGGTGAGGTTTTTTGCGCTGACTCAGATGATGTTGTGTAGTCCTTACCATGATGATCGGATGTTGCTCCTGAGATGTTCGGTCTGATTCTGCAGACACACTAGAGTATACGACATACATTCTACACATACACTTCTCACATACATACACTTTTCTTTATTAAATTAATCTGTTATTAATTTTTTGAAGCTAGAGTTGTGAAGTATGTTGTTTTGGGGAAGTGTGAGAGGGGGTATGAGCAAGTGGAGAGAGAGAGAGAGAGAGAGAGAGAGAGAGAGAGAGAGAGAGAGAGAGAGAGAGAGAGAGAGAGAGAGAGAGAGAGAGAGAGAGAGGTATCCACTGACTGAGGGAGTGTGGTGGACGGAATCTGGTGGATTCTCCAGAATAATGATATGGGGATAAAAATAATGTGGGTGTTGATTCCCCTCACTCCAGGGACGACACTTTAAAGGAACACACGACACCCATTTTACCTGCAAGGCAGCAGGTGTGTGTCTCTCTTGGTCTGGTTCCTATCTAGACCTACCTTGACCTGTCCGACATGGGAGCCCCTACCAGTAGCTGTGCTTGGGGTCATTGGAACATGCAAGCTCCTCTGTCACGGCAAGGTGAAGACACGTCAGAGGGGCCATCGACATTTGATAGGGCAGACATTAGAAAGATGCGTTGCCAACACATAAGGCCATGCGATCAGTACAAAGTTATCCAGTCACCCGTGGAACGCCGCGCACCGTAAAGGGCAACGACGATTGGTTTTGAACTAACAAAAGTGCTCTTTCCGCGAGGGTCGGAGCTTGATAAGCATGTATTAGCTCTATAATTGCCAGTTATCCAAGTAGGATCGTGTCATCTAAGGAATCTCGATTGATTTAATGAGCCATTCGCGGTTTCAAAGTGAGACAGTGTTAACTTAGAAATGCATATCTTAATCTTTAAGACAAGCATATGACTGCTGGCAGGATCAACCAGATATACATCGGAGAGACGGACTACTCACGCACACGCAGGCAATCGTTCAGCGCACTCCCTCAGTACCCCGTGATACATGCAAAACCACTGCACGCCTACTGACGAGCTTCCAAGCCACGCCAGGCAAGACTGACCGAAAAGCTATGCCAGCTTACTGACTGCAGGCCCACTACTCATCGAGAGACATAGAGACTTATAGAGACTTTGTCGAGCGGCCGTACAAATCTGCTTTTTCGCCCGCTCAAAGTCAAACCACGACTCTGGTTTCACGATGCGGTTACATTCTCGAAACGCCTGCTTCACTAAAACGCGTCGGCTGGGAAGATTCCGATTGGGTGTACCTTACACAGCCATCCGAGAGTATGAACGCTAGAGACGCGTTTCCTTACGTTTAATTATAATCCCTCATGTTTTCGCTATGTTTAATTATAATCTTTCAAGTTTGCCTTATGTTTAATTATAATTTCTCATGTTTTTCCATGTGTTCAATTATAGTCCCTCAAATGTTCCCAATATTTAAGTATAATCCCTCAAGTTTTCCGTTTGTTTAATTATAATCCCTCAAGTGTTCCGCGTGTTTTATTATAATCCTTCAAGTTTTCCACATGTTTACTTATAATCTCACGTTTTTCCATTTGTTTAATTACAATCCCTCGTGTTTTCCTTATGTTTAATTACAATCCCTCATGTTTATCAACATGTTAAATTATACCCCCCTCCCCCCTCCCCCATATGTTTCCATGTGTTCAATTATAACCATTCATTTTTGTTCTCACTATTTTCAACTATAACCACTCATGTTTGTCCTAACGTTCAGTTATAATCCCTCAAGTTTTCCCTATGTTAAATTATAACCCCTCATTTTTCCCCCATGTGTTGAATTATAATCTCGTTTTCTCTGTTTCCTCATGTTTTCCCCTTGTGTTACAGATGGCATTCATTTGACAGTAGTGGCAGCTTTTATTGTATTTTATAATGCTGCCATCTGTCTAGAAATCCCACGTAATTTGCGAGCTTTCTGCGTATTTCAGGTTCAACTCAGCGGCCTTATCTTCCGTTGACTTAAGTCAGAGGTTCTCGCTGGGCAAAAAAAGAGAAAAGAAAGATTACAACAACAGAAATGAGATTCCTGGGAAGAATACTCAATGAATCAAGAAGAGAGAAATCTGAAATGAAGAAACCATGTCTAAAGTGGGGGTTATAGCAGCGATAGATTTCATTAGAAAACAGCAAGTTAAATGGTTTGACTATATAACTAGATTACCAACTAACAGTATACCACAACAAGCAATGATGTACAAAATAAATGGAAGCAGTTGAAGAGGTAAACCATGTAAACGGTGGACAGAAGTAATAACAGAGTGCATGGTAATCTCGATACATGAAGCCCATAAACGGGCACTCTCCCGCTGTTTAGGATTCACCTCGATACCGCAAGGTACAAGAGGAACATGATGAGATGAGGCCCTCTAGTGAGATCTATTTACTGCCTTAGTTCCGTTTGGCCATCTCATAATCACTTTTAGCTAATATAATGTACTTTATTAAAGGAAGTAAGAGTAAAGAAAAGAACCCTTTCCCGCGCTTTGGGGAGCATTATGTATACAGAGCTAACGCAATATTCTTATAGACCAGTCTGGCGGGACGCGGTGTGTGATTTGGGGTAATATCACGCCGGATGCTTTTATTTCCCAGAACATTTCCCGCTGCCCAGTTTATGCTGGATCGATCTGGAAGCCAATGAAAGTTTAAGAAAGAGCTCCGCCTGTATGAGGATTAGAATACATGACTACAGGATAGGAAGGCAAGCGTACCTATTCACTGCGCTACTGAGAATACACTTGCCATATTTCATCAGTCAACTGGGTTTTATTAGTCTAAACTGGGTTTTTATCAGTCTAAACTGGGTTTTTATCAGTCTAAACTGTTTGTTTTAATAACAACATATGTCAAATGTTAAAAACAATGGTTAGTATATATGATTTAGATGAACATAATTCTGGTAAATGAAAACTTTAAAATTATAGTTGGCACTGAGGATGATCTGATCTGATAGTGTGGAAACGCGACACTTTGGAATGGAATGGCTTTTACATCGCGGAGACCATGGGGAAAGATGCTGAACGGTTTGGCACCATGGTATGGAGGAACATCGTTATAAGAAATTATTGGCAGTACACGAGACAGGAGGCTGTGGACAGACATGATAACTAAGTCCATATAATATGGACTATATGAGGGTCCGTCTAACGAAAACGCCGGCTTCCTGGCCTAGAGGTTAGCGACTTTTCTCCGTAATCTCGAATACTCTCGTAGGTAACGTGACGACGGTGAGAATCAGCAGTGGTTCGAATCGCGTCAGTAACTTACGGGGTATGTGAGCCGGCCGCTCAGAAAGCAATGGCAAACTACTGAGCGTAATCTTGCCAAGAAATCAACAGTCAGCTGAAAGATGCTGATGTTGACAGCGATGTCCTGTAAAGGATATGCAAAACATCTAATGAAAACCTTAAAGGTATGATAGACATTACAATAAACATATCATTGATATGTAATGTTGTTGTTAAGGTTGTTAAGAATGTTAATCACGTGATATCATGGTGCAGAGAATACGGTGACTCCATAAGGACAGTTCAAAGATGCCCGCCCCACTATTGACATGCACCAAAGAGGAACAGCGTTCTAATCAGTGAAGGGGTGCAACCTATAAAAATTCATCGGCGAATGAAGGTCCACTATGATGATGCATGACGTAAGTCCAGCAAGTGTGTGAGTAGAGTAGGAAGTCTTAAAACGGCGTGACTTCTATGACAGACTGTTTACGGCCGAGACAGCCACACCAAGTAGTGACCCATTAATCAATTATTTTTTTTTTACTGGAATGCAAGTACTGTATATGTGCCGGAGGACTTATATTGAACGCAGTGGTGACTACATCAAAAAATGACACATTTTTTTTGTAAATTTTCAGAATATATTCACCCAAAACAATTAAAGCTTTCATTTGAAGCCCCCTCGTAAGAAAAAGAAATTGCGGCTATGTCCTTCAGAAAATTACACAGCTCCGCCTCAAATATGAATCTTTCTGTGGACCCTTAGAAATGTGGCATTGCCCGGGTGATAATATCCCCCCTCTACCTTCCACCTTGAGAACCGTTGAGACCTTAACTGATATGGTAAAAGGTCCCGACGAAACAGACTAGAAAGGTCTCTAAAGCGCAGACAACTACTACTACAGACCACTAACTGCTGGGTCAGCGAATATTGATTGGCGTGTTTTATCAAAGCTAGCAGCCACGACACGAGATAAGGAAAGTATTGCAGAAAAAAAGTTATTTGTTTTTTTGTTTTGGCGTTCTCTAGCTTTGAAGTTAAGCTTGTAGTTCATACACATGGTACTACTTCTAGTGCACTGGGCTGATGTTTGCATGTAAATGAGCTTATCATGTTACTAATATCCCTCGCCATTAGGTAAACCATTCCGATTTATGAGGTACTTAAAAGGTAGGAAGAAAGACTTACAAACAGACAGATGGATCAGTAAACAGGTCGGTCGGTCGGTAGGATGCTAGGTTGGCAAAAAGACGCACAGATAGACAGGGAGGCAGGAAGGCAGGTATATTATTTATGTTTCTACTTCCCTCTAATTCTTTCAACCTTTATAGTTATACTATTCTCTTGTGTTCTTGGTGTATGTCTTATTAAGCGATAGCGTCGTTTCTTCACCTTTTGGTTAACTGTAATTATCTAATTCTCTCCATTGGCTCCATATTGGTGATTCTGCCATACCACTTTAGTCCTATTTAACGCATGCACCAATTAATGACTGTTTTCCAGTTTATTTGTAATTATTTTAATCGTAATATTTTATCAGTTTGAACTATCATTCAACGTGCAGCAGATACAATATGAATATAAATACGACCAAAACTGAACTAAGGCAGATTAGCAGATCTCTTGGTCCACTAAAAAAAGTTATTTTCATATCCTTAACAGATTATAGCAGTCAACCCCAGCATTTTTTTTTTGGGGGGGGGGGGGGGGGCTATTTGTGATTCCTGAGCAAGTTTACGTTCAGTAGTTTGTCATTGCTTTCTGAACGACTGGCACCCATACCATTTCGTAGAAAACAGACACGGCTGTGTTTCGAACGCGGGTATGCGGGATTACAAACTCCGCCCGTAAGTCCACTAGGTATACAGATAAACAGCACACCCCTGAAACAAGTGAAATAATTCGCCAGTGTGTTGCCGGGGCCCATACTGGGAAGCAAAGAATAGTAACACTGTTGCCTACCATGCATGTCGTAAGAGGCGACTAAGGAGGCTATGGTTCCGTCGCCCTGCTACTGAGTGAGTGCGTGGCGCGACACTGTAAGCTGTGAATTTCGCGTGGAATGCTTTTGCATTTGTCCGCAGTTGTTTTTCACGTGAACTGCATGTTCGGAACGATGACGGCCGGCTGTTGCTGGATTGACCGGTTTGCCTTTTCGGTTCACGAGTGCATTTTTCAGGAGACTCCTGGGAGTCGTCCCTGTAGCTACGGAGTTCGTGCTTTGTGCCTTTGCAACCTGCAATGTTCAATAATAGTATTAGTAAAAGGAGTTGGTTATCTTTTTTCTCCTTGCTTATTTTTTATTTTTTTGTCTTAATTGTCAGGGTTCATTCACCTTTTTCCCCTCCTCTTCATTTATTCATTTTTTTTTTTTTAAATAAACAAGCATTTGTATCAACACAAATATTTACAATCTCATTGGTTTGGCAACCATGTGTGGCTTTGTATTCATTCATTCAACATTCACTCACATTTTTCTGTTTCTTTCTCGCACTCATGTATACCAAATTCTAAACTCATAAAGAAGAGTACCTGTGTTTACTCTGGAGATGTCTGTGATATTTTGTGTTTACAACATAGGAAATTTATCCATCTGCATATTCCATTCCTTGAACACATTTACATGTGAATGGGGGTTTACAAAGAAAAGGGGAAATCTTTACATTTTGTTTCCCTTGCCACCCTCTCACCAATTGGTTCCACTCCACCAATGCCCTCATCACCACTCACTGGGCAATGATGGTAAAGGCAGGATAAATATTTGAACCAAACCGGTGTGTGTATCAGAAAAGGCAACAAAAACCATGAGCGAGGGGGGGGGGGGCGCACATGGGAAATGTTTTTTTTTTGTTTATTACTAATGATGGCAATAATAATAATGACAAGTAAGAAACATACTGAGGTTAATAACAGCAAATATAAAAACCAGCCATGGTAATATTTGTTATGAAAATGATAACATTTTTACAACATGTGATTCCATTTGTTAGGATGATTTTCTTTGGAATGGTGTTAACATAGCATAGCAGGTACATACAAATGCAAAACTGCAGATTTTAATAATACTTGGAGTAAAGGAGTGGGTTATATTTTCCTCCTTGTTTTGTTTTTTTCCTAACTGTAGGGGTTCATTCATTTTTTCCTCTTTGCTCTCTATTTCTTTTGTTTTTTAATAAAAAATTAATCAAGCATTTGTATTAACACAAGTTTTTACAGTATCATTGGTTTGGTAACCATATGTGATTTTGTGTTCATTCATTCAACACTCACTCACATGATTCAAAGGGGGGTGACAAAGAGAAAGGAGCATGTTTACATTTTTGTTTCCCTCGCTACACTCCCACCAATTGGTTCCACTCCACCAATGCCCTCATGACCACCCTAATGATGGTACAGCAGGACAAATGTTTGAACCAAACCGGTGGGGGTAGCAGCAAAGGCAAACAAACCCTAAGCAAAGGGGGCACAGGGGAGATGAAGTTGTAAACTAATAATGATGATATCAATAATACTTATAAAATTTATGATACTAAGGATAATAAGGTAAATACTTAATACAAGGAAAAGGGGGAAAATTTTCACAAAAAATTTCACACCCACAACATTGAATGAAATGTGATTGTCGACTGCCCATGAAGCAAAACAAACGGCTGGAAAACCTGATGTTGACCGCACACGGCCAACTCTTATAACACCTTGAAAACAATGTCTTTTTATATTAACAAATAAAGCATATACATTTTATGCAGGTGTGACAACATTATAGTCTTGGCATGGTGTAACCACCTACATATGGTGGTTGAGTAATAATTGTGTCCCATTCAAAACAAGCCATTTAATATAAAATCCTTCACACTTTGCCGTTTACATGTACGAAAGATTTATTTTTCTGTTCGCTGGGCCGGGAGAAGGTCAGTACAAAGGATTTACCTGTTTCGGTTAAGCAAGGGTCAAAACCTCTATCGACAAAGGACACTGACTACAAAGAATGTGTGTGGTTGTGTGTGACAGGGTTAGTGAGAGAGAGAGAGAGAGAGAGAGAGAGAGAGAGAGAGAGAGAGAGAGAGAGAATTAAGAGAGCATGGAAGGGTGGGAGGAGGGTCTCACACAATGAATCACAAAGGATGTATTCTGAGTTATCGAGATAATGGACGCAAACATAAAAAAATAGATCCATTATTTATACGAAAACTGTGAAGATGCCTTAAAGGTTTTACTAGGTCATCATGCACCAGTTATATATGTTGTGTTTTATTTCAATGCACAACACATTTAATGTAAATGAAGGAGGATTACAAATATGCGCTATAACACCCACATTCATATAAAACAAATCATTACTTCTACACAAATTTTAAAGACAACTTAAGCTTTTTTTTATCTCTTCGTTTATGACTTATGCATTTCTAAACAAAGTTATAAAAAATGTATAAAAAATTATGAGGAAATCTATAGTTATTTAAATAACTTAATATACATATGATGCTTTCAGTAATGTCCCTTTAAATAATATCTATAATAGTGTTATGTCCCTTATACCAGTTTAATTACGTGTGGTGTTCATCTCTAATTTTGTAAAATAACTATTCTTTAATCGAGAATTAAAAAAAAAAAAATAAGGACTCGCTGTTCCCCGAAGTACCAGAACCACCTCATCAGGACCTCACGTCCCTCTGCTGGTGGCCCTGACAAGATCAAGTGCAGATACTACACTTTCTTCTTCTTCTGCGTTCATCTCTACTGTTTTTATTTTTTTTCAGACGTAATTGCGTTGTGCCTGTTTACAACAGAGCTGCTTTACTTGCGCCGTTAGGCTGACACATCCGACTTCTGTGTGCATTTATTGACTAAGTTAACCTTCCCGGGTGTTTCGAAGGACATTCAACTCTCACCCTCTGACGGACATTGGACTCTCACTGTTGTGGTGTCATTTACATCCCATCTGGTCAAGACAGAACGGCCGAAGACATCCCGTTCGACCCTCAGGGGAATTCAGGGACAGACCATGGTTATTCCACGCCATCCAAGGAGGCTTCCATAATTGTAGAGCCGACACATATTGATCTGGTACTGGGCTCACCCAAGGAATTGTCACGTCCTGCATACGGCTGCTTAGCCTCACTTCCGTGTATTGGGCCTCCCGTTCACCACAGGCTGCTCCTCCGAAGACCAGGAGGGACCAGTATGTAGACGAAATCCACACAGCAAGATTTCACTACGGACTTCTACGTAATGGATTTGCTAGCTAAGCAATATTTCATTTCGTGCCAATGGGACGAAATTGAATTTTTTTCTTTTTCCAAACATTTTTTTCATGCAAAGCGATGTATATTTACAAGGTGTAATGCGCGTTTAGTTTGTTTATATATTTTACAGTGCGTTGCCGTTTGTTAGTGTTGAGTGTGAGATACGTTAATAAAACAAAAACATACATGTACAGTTATGATTCTTCTTCTTTCGTTCGCTTGAAATATGTAAAATCTGCAATGTTGTCTCTTGTATGAATTTAACTGTCTTTTTCAGTTCACACAGTGGTCCATATAGTTTATCTTCCACTGTCGTCTCTCTAGGCCAGAAGGTTTCCTAGATATGTTATATTTTGGGCAGTCTTGGAGTATGTGCTCTGCTGTCTGCGACGCCAAACCACATATGCACATGGCTGTTTCACCAATCTTGAATTTTGTATACATGTGGTTGAGTAATCTATTGTGTCCTGTTCTGAGGCGCAGAATAATGACTTGTTCTGGTCTGTCCATAATGTGGTAGTCATCTTGAGCAGGTTTTGGTGGCTTTCTGACTGATTTGATCATTCTTTTCTTTTGGTGGCGTGTAACGGGCACATCAGGCTGTTCTTCTTTGGTCCTTCCTTAGCCAATTGATCAGCTCTGTCGTTTCCGGGTACTCCACAGTGGGATGGTATCCACTGTATGGTGACCTTATGCTGACTGCTAAGTTCAGAAAGTAGTGTCCTTAGTACTGGCAATTTCCCAAACAGGAGCGCATCGAACACAGATTTTGCATCTGTCAGTAGCACCATAGGTTGTGTACCATTGCTGGTATTTAGTAATTTCTCTGTTGCTATCTTGATTGCCTCAATTTCAGCATCATAATTGTGGCAGTACTTTCCTGTCGGTACTCTGGCTGTGTCCCTAGTATTATTTGGGTATTCTATGTACACACCCGCTCCTCCATTTCGAACAGCATTTTGTGCTGACCCATCTGTGTAGACTCGGATCCAGAGGTCTTGTGGGAATTCTTCATCAAGGAAGCTGACAGTGGCTGTTCTGCGCTGCACACTGTTCTGTTCTTCCTTGTCAAATATTCCTCTCATTTTTGTCTGGATTGTAATGATAGTCTATGCTGATCTTTCCATGGAGTTCGCTCGAGAATAGTTGTTAGGGGGATACCAACTGTGGGCAGATCGGTGGTTTCTCTGCAGAGTCGTTTGGCCTGGTGGATAAAACTACTTCTTTTCAACCACCCCATAGCTAGGTTTTCAAATCTGTTCTTCATAGGGTGGCCTGGCAAGCTGATGAACTTTTCTGCTCGTATTAGCGTTTTCTTATCTCTGCGCTCACTCAGTGCCTGTGTCCTCCCCATCTTCTCCATTTCCACAATAGGGGTTGATCTCCTTCCTCCTGTGGTGACTCTAAGTGCTTGATTTTGCACCTTGTCCAGATCTTGTAGTGTGGTTTTTGATGCTGAACACCACGCAGTTGACCCATATTAAAGGTGTAGTCGTATGCTCTGTTGGTAAACTTTGCTAAGTATTTTCCCACTGGCTTCCCATGTGGTTCCACTTAGCTTTATCAGGATGGCTATTTTCCTTCTGGCTTTTGCTACTGCTTTGTTGATGTTCTTTCAAATGTTACTCCAAGGTATGTTGGTTCTTTATCTTCTCTTAGGGGTGTTCCATTTATCTGGATGATCCCTGCCTTTTGTTTTGAAGAGAGGGTAAATAGAGTGGTGCTGCACTTGTTACTGTTTATGCTGACACACCATCTATTTGCCCATGCAGCAAATAAATCTACAGCTCTTTATAGCAATTTGGTGGCCACTGATGCATGTTCATTTTTGCTCCATAAAACCAGGTCATCGGCGTACATTGCCGTTTTAATTCCATGCGGTAGATTAGCTACAAGATCATTGATAATGATTAGAAAAAGTGTGGGGGACAAGACTCCGACCTGGGGAACACCGTGACGCAGTAGTACTTTCTTGCTCTTGAGTCCGTAAATCTGTACTCGGGCTCTTCTGTTGTGCAAGTATGCTTTCACCCATTTGTACATTCTTCCATTGACTTTGCAGTTTCTCAGTTTCTTCATCTGACCTTCTTTCCAGACTTTGTCAAAGGCTTTCTTCAGATCTATCCATGCCGCAAGCACCAGCTTCTTCTCTTAGAATGCATCCTCAATTTCTTGAGAGAGGTAGGTTGTCTGATCTTCCGTAGAGTAGCACTGCCTAAAGCCAGCCTGCTGTGGCACAAGGATGTTTTTACTTTCAATGTACCACTGCAGTCTGTGATTGATGATGCGCTCCAGTGTTTTGCAGAGACAGCTGGTGAGGCTAATTGGTCTGTAGCTGGAGGCAATGGAACCATCTTTCCCTGATTTTAGGAGGGGTATCATGATTGCTTCTCTCCAGGCTTCTGGAACACTGCCTAAGTTCCAGCTGTGAGATACCATCAGCTCCTGGTGACTTTCCTATTTTCAGTTTTGATATGGCTAGCCCCAATTCGCTGATTGTGATGGGTGCCTCCAGAACCTCATGTACTATTTCCTTCTGTCCTGTATGTTGTCGTTTCTCTCGAATCTCTTGTTGTTTCTGTGGACTAATTTTGATATTGTTATCTTGTGCGAATGAGTCCGCAAAATGGTCAGCTGCTTGCTTTCTTGTTAAGATATTTCCATCTTTATGTAGTGTGACACATGCCTGGGGTCACTGACAGTAAGGTCAGTGTCCTGGATAGCAATGGTACACATAAACAAGTTCACGAGGTAAAATAGAGCCGGGTAGTAAGTTCCCCGGAGGAGGCAAATGAGAGGACAGTGATGGATGGGGCAAGTGAGGAGAAGTCAGTTGGCTAGTGTAATTGTGGGGGAGACAGTTTGAACTGTGGGGTAGTGTGTGTGGAGCCTAGGGAGGGCTGCACAGAAGGGTTACAAAGACAGTAACAAACATTGTAGGGGACAGTTGAAGTCGAGATCCCGAGAGGGTCGGATGGACAGTTGAGTTGAGACCCGACTAGGAGAAGGTCGGTGGTCTGAGAAAGTGAAGAATCGTGACGGAGTTAGGAAGAGAACTCCGCACTGTGGTTTTCCAGTTATAGTGAGTGGAATTCGAGACCCAGAGTGGGTTACATTGAGTCGGGCCTGGAGAGAGGCTAGTATAACTGTCGTGTGGTATGAGATTTAGTAGGCCTTGAGAGGCAGTGTTATTCGAAGTGTTCCTTTGGGATGAAGATATATTCTGAGAGAATTATTGTTCCTGGATTTATATGTTACGTGTGTCCGTGTTAATTCAGAATTAAAGGAATATTATGTGCTCAAATTCAATCTTATTCACTGAGTGATGGATGTGTGCTGCAGTGGCGACGTGTAGTGTGAGATCGGTGGATAGCTCAGCTTCCACTCTGCAGTGAGATAGTAGAAGCATTAGACCCTAGATTCAACATTCTTCGTGTGATACAAAAGAGTTTGTGTCACGCGAGATTTATGGGTGCTCTCCGGTCAAGGAACTCGATATAGAGAGATTTATGAGAGCTCGTCGCTGAAAGAAAGATCTAATGAAGGCTATGTCCGATCATGTAACCTGGTGCTATATAATGATCTTATGAAGGCCTCGTCGCTGGGAGTCCGAGACGACAACACAATCAAACAATTACACGAAAGACCACCACAGTACAACAAAAACAGCCATCGCGTGGCAAATACGCGTGCAGAAATCGCCCAGAAACCAGGCGATTAGCGGACACAGGGTTGTCCACGAAAAACAGACAGTTCAAGTGGACAGTATTACTAAAGCCAGATTCAGTGGGTGCGTCAGAGAATTAACGCAGACAAGTCAAAAACGGGTCAGCGCAGGTGAACAGTATCGCTGTCAGGACTCGGGAGAGTGGACGGTGAAAGGCTGTCCACAATAATAAAGACAGGGTGTGCGGCGGATTACGAGACAAAATCAGCGGCACAGAAATGTCGCCTGGACAAAAAGTTGTTTACGACAGGAGCAGTCAGTCCTAGGTGTGTGTGTATGACAGGACAGGATTGGAAAACCAAAGATAGTGACAGTTTGTGTGTGTGTGTGTGTGTGTGGCGAGGCAATTGCACGGTGTAGTCGCAGGTCAACAGGTCAAGAGTTTCGGCCGCACGTAAAAGGACGGGTGGGGCGAATTGACCAGGAATACTGGTGGAATTTTGTTTTTGCCCGTAACATATTCACGTCTGATGTGTGGGTACACTGAATTTATGAAGGATAAAAATAGTAGAGTATTAAAAGGAGGTACTAGACGTAGTGACCTTGCGCGTCAAGTATGTTGTACTGAGGAAATTTCCATTCATTAACATTGAAACCTTGTGTTTTTGTATTGATACACAGTGAAAGCTTACCGTAGAATTTTCAATTACTTTGAGAAGGAATACCAGTTGTGGTGCATTCATGCACAATGGAAAATTACTGAGAGATTGTCCAATAGTTGTGAGGCATTGAAACCAGGATTTATTTTTCGTCGTTGGTGAATCGTTCTGTTGTCGTCATCGTATCAATGAGCAAACATTCTACAATAGTCAATCAAGCGCCGTCATCGTAAGAGTGGTCGCATTTCTTTGCCACAAAGGACTTACTATACAGATTTAAAGCGCTGGACATTTGTTGCCATTTTGTCTGTTAACCTTGTCGGTAAACGTGAATCCATAACATACATTATACAATCAGGGGCTACCTCCACAAGCAGGGTACAAAAACGTTACGGACTGTGTCGAGACAGGACATTTTGGACAATTACTATCACCTTCAACTTTTCCGACAGTTGGAACTTGTTATCACCACGTGAAGGAATAAGTAACCACTCAACAAAACAATAATTCGTTTTGGGATCGAGCATCGTAGTCACGTTAAAACATTAACAAACAGACATTTCCAGGCTATTATTGGAAACTATTAAAAACAAACTGAAGACTTCATTGTGTCGGCCAACCATTTGGACATTTTGTTTGCTCTCATCGTCTTATATATATTGTTTTCGGGTGTTACGCAATTATTTGTATGTGGTCCAGTATTCGTAAGGAGTAGGAGATTTTTGTGATGTTTTGCGTTATTCGCCAGGCAATACAAAGACCGGATTCTTAGGTGCACCATATATTTTCTGGGAAGTAAATCGAAAGGTCGGTTTGTTTTGGGCTGCAGTGACGCAGTGTTGGTCTTGGATTATATACCGTGCCCTTTTGTGTCTAACGTCAGATCTGTGTATATTATTGATGTTATACTTTCTTTTTTCTTTTCATTATATTTACATATGACATTTGGTTCTTCGGATACATGTATTATTGTGATCCTTCGTCATATCTACTGTCTAGTGGTCTGTGTCAGATTATATATATTACGCGCATTGTAGTCGTAACACACAAGCATGTGGATGTTACTGTGGTTTATTTCTCTGTGATCACCGTCTCTGTGTACTCCGCTTGTGCGTCTAGCGTTTTATAGACATCACTTATTGTTTATCATTCATTCTTATATATATATATATATATATATATATATATATATATATATATATATATATATATATATATGTGTGTGTGTGTGTGTGTGTGTGTGTGTGTGTGTGTTTAACCCTTTCGCGGCTATAGACGAGTTAAGTAGTACCGCGGTACGATGCTGTTGACGAGTTGACTCGCCTCCCGTAATCTGTCCCCCCGGTGCTATGGACGAGCTAACCCGTTTATACCATCTATACAAGAAGGCTATAGCCGTTTTCAAGCGTTTATGAATGGGGCACAAAGGTTACCTATTTTTAGATCCAAATGACCTATTTCACAGGCTCAACAGGCGTTAGTGTGCTGATAATGTGTTGTTGAGGCAATTTCACCAGCAACAAGCCTGTTTTGTGCGTTTTAATTTCTACGGTGTACTGGTTTTATAATACCCCCGCGTTTGTGATAGAGTATTTGTGCTTTTCACATAATTGTTTTATAAAATGGCGAAGAAATCAGTTCGTATAGATGAAGAATTAATGGAGTTTCTTTCACGAAGTGACAGCGAAGATGAATTCCAAATGAGCGACGAAGATGACGAGATCATGCAACCATCTACATCGAAAGAAAAAACCGGCGTAACTGAAAAGAGGTTATTTGCCAGTCCTGCGTCCTCATCATCATCGGAAGCAGAGTCCAGTGAGAATGAGGAGATGCCCTCAAAACGGCAGAAAACCGACTCAATGGCATGGACTTCCAATGATTTGAGACCGGTTATACACGGTTTTGATGATTCCAGCTCTGGCTGTAAAGCGGCTGTCAATAAGGACAGTTCAGTGCTTGAGTTTTTTTTTACTATTTTTCACTGAAACACTTGTTATAGGCATCGCTGATGAATGCAACAGGTTTTACAAGAACATTTTAGAGAATGCTCCTGACACTGTTAGCGCTCGTCTTTCCCGCTGGACAGATACTAATTATGACGAACTTTTTTGCTTTTTTGCTTTGTGCATGCTAATGCCAAGAGTAAAGAAACTTAAAATTGTTGAGTACTGGTCAAAGGACTTTTTGCTCCGTACTCCTGTGTTCAGCGAGGTAATGTCTCGGGATCGAATTTTTACTACTTTTGCGAATGCTGCACTTCGCAGACAACAACGTTGACGCCGGCGGAGACAGACTTTACAAGATTAGAAGTGTGATTGACAGTTTGCGTACGTCGTTCAAGAGTGCATTTTCGCCATATCAGAATGTTGTTATTGATGAATCGCTCCTTTTGTTCAAAGGAACGATTATCATTCAAGCAATACATTCCATCAAAGAGAAGCAGATTTGGTGTGAAAACATTTGTTATGTGTGACTGCAGAACGGGTTATATTTTAGATTTTATTGTCTACACTGGTGTCAACAGTGACATTACTGTATCAGGTCTTGGGAAGGTGGCTGATATTGTTACTACTTTACTGGCACCATATCTCCAAAACGGGCATACCCTTTTTGTAGATAATTGGTACACCAGTCCTAATTTGTTTATGTGGCTTCACGATCATGCAACTAATGCATGTGGCACGGTCAGAAAGAATAGACAGAATTTGCCTAAAATGGAAGAAAAATTATTTAAAAAAGGAATTTGCTATAGGTCTACAAACTGTTTATTAGCCCTGAAATGGTGCGACAAAAGAGAAGTTTGGATGCTGTCTACATGTCACAATTCAGACATTGTACCAACAGAGAAAAAAGATTGGAAAACCGGAGAAAATACACAAAAGCCAAAGTGCATTGTTGACTACAATAAAAATATGGGCGCGGTTGATCGGACTGACATGCTTCTCAGTTCTATTGAGTCAATTAGGAAAACTGTAAAGTGGTACAAGAAACTGTTTTTTCATGTTCTAGATCTGTCTATTTTAAATGCATATTCCATGTACAAATTGGTAACGGGGAATAATATTCCTCTTGCTGATTTTCATTTATCTTTAATTCGTGAAATTCTACAAAAATATTCTACGGAGAGAAGAAAGAGTGGAGGGGGACGAAGGAGCGAAGATCTGCCACTACGATTGGTACATCGTCATTTCCCATCTACAATAGAGTCCACAACGTCACAGAAGAAGGGGCCAACAAGAAAGTGTGTGGTGTGCTCTAAAAATAAAAAACGACGGGAATCAAGATATATGTGCAAGGATTGTGATGTACCTCTCTGTGTCGTACCTTGCTTCGGGGTCTTCCACAAACAACTAAATTATTAACTTTCCTTTGGTCTTTTCTTGTCATTCCATTCCTTGTTTTGCGTATGTTCCGTTACACTATCAATCCATCTTGTTATTGGTCTTCCGATTGTCTGTGTCCTTTTAAAATAATGTGAATAGTTTATTTTTCTCTGTTATTGCTTCTGTAACATCGTCATTCCACCATATTGTTACATTTTATTTTTTAATTTTTCTATCTTTTACCTAATATCTTAATATTAATACATTATTATTTATATATAATTAAAATAACTTTAAACTAAACATTTTTAAAACATGAATAAGCTAGTTTGTTGTTTTATCTCTTTGTAAAAGTGTTTGTTCAAACAATGGTGCCAACCTACCCAGTTTAGGAGTGCTTAAATTTTCCGGTGTTACAAAAATGGTCAACACCGCCGTGACATTTCCAGTTTCTTAGAGGTCAAGAAAGTATTTAGCACAGGCGGGGCTGTCGGCGGAGAAAGTATTTAGCACTGGGCGGGACGCTACTCAGAATTACGTAGCATTAAAAGGGTTAACAATATTTCCAGGCATTTTTCTACAGCTATTTGTTATATATTCGAGGGAGTATAGCTAATACCCCCTCACTACCTAGTGTTTATAGAGTGACTGGGTGAGTACAGAGTGATATTATTAGTACTACGAATTTACGTACAGAGTGAGTGGTGGTGGACGTAGGGAAGGTACACAAATACTAGAAACAGTGTCTTTACATTATAGTTGGCTGACAGACATCAACGTGTCCACAAGTACAAGATGCCTACGTTAATGGAATATATTGAAGCAGGTGCACGAATAAGCCTGAAATCCAAAGAGTTACAGGAGTTTGCAGAAGCAAAATTGAAAGAATTTCATCGATTGGAAAGAGAGGAGAGGCATAATAAACGCGAGGCAAAACGCCTACAGGAAGAAAAGTTAGCTGAAAGAGAACAAAGACAGGCCGAAATCGAAAACAAGCGCCTACAGGAAGAGAAAGAGACACAATTGAAACTAGAAATGGAAAAACAAAAGTATCAGTTTGAGATTGAGAAGGCGGTTGCACTCAGAAAATTAGAACTATCATCTAAGGGTCAAAGTGAGGAAGGCAGAAGACCTTCGCAGTCGTCACAACGATTAAAATTGCCATATATTACTGACCGGGACAATTTTGAAGCTTATCTTGCGAGATTTGAAGCATCTGTAAAAGCTTTAGGCATTCCAGAAGGAGAATATGTTATGCGGCGGAGTGAGTTTCTAACGGGAAAGGCCCTAGATACCATGTTTAATTTACCTATGGAAGAAAGAAACAATTATACTATTCTGCGTCAACGCTTGCTTACAAAGTTCCAATTAACTGAGCATGGATACAGAACAATGTTCAGATAATTAGTGCCAGAAACAAATCAGGATTTTACAGATTGTGTCAATACAGTAAAGAACACATTTAATAAATGGATGGAGCTTGCAAAAGGTGGGAAAGATTTTAATCAATTAGTTGATTTGATGCTTAGAGACAAGGTTTTATCATCATGTAATACAAACTTAGTGGCTTTCTTGGAAGAACGTAAACAAAAGGACATAGACACAATGTCCCAGTTAGGGCAAAATTACATGACGGCACATCCAAACAGTCCTATTGGTAGACAAATCAGCGAGGAAATAGTCTGTGCAGCGTATACAAAACAGGACCAGAATTCAGTTATCAGACCCAGGGCGAAGAGTGTGAACTCAGAACAGAGGTATGAGCAACCAGGACCTCAAGACAATGGTTTCCGTGGTAACCATTTTGGCAGAGCAGGACGTTACCCAGACAAAAGGGGGAATTTTCAGAGACGTCCAAATAGTTATGCCGGATGTTGGAATTGTGGGAGTTGGAGACATAAGGCAGCACAGTGTGATGCACAACCATCTAGTGGGCCAACGAATAACAGGAAAAAGGAGATCATTTGTTTCAAATGTGGAAAAAAGAACCATTTCAGCTATGAGTGTACGATGGGAGAAACTGAACACTCTAATGCAGCCCAAGTGATTGAGACATTCAATAATGATAATTGTAGTGGATGCAAACCTCTTTTTGAAAAAGACGGTCAGCCGGTCTTAATGTGTGGTCACACAGTTCATGCAGGATCAGCAGTGCATGCAGGAGGAAGTGTGAAGCTGCACCATGGATTCGTCAATGATAGGCCAGCGTTAACAATTAGGGATTCCGGATGTACCACGATCGGGATTAGAAAAAGTTTGGTAGATCCCTCGGATTACACAGGGAAAAAGATTAGATGCATAACATTTAATGGGACAGTAGAATTCTACCCATTAGCCGTGATCACAGTGAAAACACCATATATCACAGGAAGAGTGACAGCGTGTGTTCTGGACTCACCAGTGGCGGATCTGATCATCGGAAATGTGCCAGGAGTTAAAGATTGTACAGAAGAGGAAGTAGTTTATTGGGACCAAAAACATAGTTTAAGCAGTAACGAGGTAGTTACCAAAAGAAAACCTAAATTAGAGAGTATAGCTGAAGTAGAAGAGGCACTTGAAGTTGATAACCAAACAGGTACTGAGGACAAGGATAGTACAGCTGAGCAAGTGAGAATGGATCTCAAATATAGCTTTAGTGAATCCCAGAGACAAGATACTACTCTGGACAAATGTGTCCAAGGGTGTAGTAAAGTAGAACAATCAAAGAAAGGTAGATGGTGCTTCGAAAGGAAGAACAATATTCTCACTCGCTGTTTTTCAGATGACAAAACTACACGTAGGCAAGGAGTGGTACCCTTAGCACATAGAGACCGATATACAAGAACAGCTCAGGATAGGGCATGTGCAGGGCACATAGGAGTAAGGCGTACGCAGCAGAGAGCAGGGTGCCAGTTATATTGGCCAGGATCTTGTAAAGAGGGCAAGCTAAACAGAGAATCCTAGTGCAATGGTGCAAGATATAGATAGGAAAGTTAAGGCAGTTCAAAAGAGGGCTAACGACATCACTGACCCAGGGTTAGGGATAGCAGATAGGTGTTTTAAATATAGAGGGACCATGAGTGATGGGTTCACGAAGGGTAGAGGCATCATCGACAGGAATCGGCAGATGTTTGATGCAAGAAAAGAACCACCTGATAGAGGGTCGGTACACAAATAGTTTGTGTGTGGTCGTGAAGTTAGTAATAGACCTGCGGGTACACGAATATTATGTTTTATATGATGTATTGATTATTATGCAATGTGTTAGCTCATGCATTGGTACACAAAATGGAAAGTTGGTTGTATTGATGTGAGGGGAATGTGGCAGTTTACTATGTTTATTCGATGTATTATTTAGTGTGGTAGCTAGAGGGAGATGGAGTCATACTTACGGCTACCCAGGCAATGTGTCTGAGTCAAATATGTGATAAGTATTAGTCTCCCATCATTGGAAAACAATGTTTTCTCTTGAGGAGGGGGTAGTGACACATGTCTGGGGTTACTGACAGTAAGGTCAGTGTCCTGGATAGTAATGGTACACATAAACAAGTTCACGAGGTAAAATAGGGCCGGGTAGTAAGTTCCCCGGAGGAGACAAATGAAAGGACAGTGATGGATGGGGCAAGTGAGGAGAAGTCAGTTGGCTAGTGTAATTGTGGGGGAGACAGTTTGAGCTGTGGGGTAGTGTGTGTGGAGCCTAGTGAGGGCTGCACAGAAGGGTTAAAAAGACAGTGACAAACATTGTAGGGGACAGTTGAAGTCGAGATCCCGAGAGGGTCGGATGAACAGTTGAGTTGAGACCCGACTAGGAGAAGGTCGGTGATCTGAGAAAATGAAGAATCGTGACGGAGTTAGGAAGAAAACTCCGCACTGTGGTTTTCCAGGGATAGTGAGTGGAATTCGAGACCCAGAGTGGGTTACATTGAGTCGGGCCTGGAGAGAGGCTAGTATACTTGTCGTGTGGTATGAGATTTAGTAGGCCTTGAGAGGCAGTGTTATTCGAAGTGTTCCATTGGGATGAAGATATATTCTGAGAGAATTATTGTTCCTGGATTTATATGTTACGTGTGTCCGTGTTAATTCAGAATTAAAGGAATATTATGTGCGCAAATTCAATCTTATTCACTGAGTGATGGATGTGTGCTGCAGTGGCGACTTGTAGTGTGAGATAGGTGGATAGCTCAGCTTCCACTCTGCAGTGAGATAGTAGAAGCATTAGACCCTAGACAACAACATTCTTCGTGTGATACAAAAGAGTGTGTGTCATAGTGCAATTTTTGAGTTTCTCCCTGCGCCCTCATCGTTAAGTTGTTTTATTAGGCTTCAACAATTTCCTTGTGTCTTTTTCAAAGTTCAGAGACTCCGTTTTCTCCTGCCAGCTTTTCCGTCTAGCCTGCAGCTTGGCCCTTTGAAATTCGGCTTTTGCGTGCTGGAATTTATTGTGGTTCTCTTGGCTGGATGTGGCCTCTGCTTGCTTTCTACACATTTCCACATCGTTATGCAACTGTTCCAGTTCACTACTCCAGTAGGGTTTATATTGTTTACGGGCTCCTCTTGGTACTGTTACTCGCGCTGCCTGTAGTATGCATTTCCCAAACTCTTCAACTACTTTATTTATGTCTTTCTCAGTGTTCAGGTTTCTAACCAGTATGCTGGTGCGAAGCTTGTACATTGCCCAGTCCGCTTTCTTGTAGTTCCACCTCGAGAGGGTGCTGCTTTCACTTACAAGCTCATTTTCTACGGTTAGAAAGACTGGCCGGTGGTCACTGCCACCAAGTTGTTTCCCAACAATTCGTGTAATGTTCCACTCGAGGTCTGGTGAATGAAAAGCCAGGTCAGGTGTAGTTGTAGTGTGCCATGATCTCGAGTAGAAAGTATGTGGGTCGGACGGCTTGTTAATCAAGATGAATCTATTCTCATCCTGCCAGTCTTCCAGTCTCTCTCATCTCTAGTCCATGTGATCATAGCCCCAGCTCTGCTGAGTGGCTGTTGAGATCAACACACACAATCATTGTTTCTTTTAAATGGTATTGTGTCCAGTGCCTGTGGGCGGTCACTTCGGACAGTAGTAATTTATCAGATTTAGGTCTGTATTACCTGCCTTAAGTTTAAGTGTCTGATACTCAGCCCCTTCCATTTAGACTTCGATTTGGGAAGCAGTGATGTTATTTTTTACAAGGATCAGTACCCCACCTTTTCGCCTGTCCTTTCGGTTAGATCGGTAGCACTGGTAGCCTCTGATTGTGAAGGCTATATTTTCGTTGAGGTGAGTTTCTTGCAAGCAACATATGCTTACTTTTTCTTGGTCCAGGATGTTTTCTAATTCTATTGTTTTGTTGCTGACTCCCTCGGCATTCCAGTGCATTATGTTAAATCTTTGTTTAGTATGGCCAGTCGTCCTATTCTCATGTCCCCTAGCTCCACAGACATCTGAGAAAAACCTCCAGTAGTTGTGGTTGGACCCTTTCGAGACATAGGGCCCGACACTGCACCTGCCTGGGGGTCCAAAGCAGGGCGAGCACCATAACAATTAGCAGTAGTCGACATATTCCATTTTGCGTGATTGCGTGGCATCCTGATTTCTGTGGTGCGCCTCCTGGCTGGTTGCCTCCGTCTTCAGCACCTTTCTTTGCTAGAGCAGACTGTGGTCTCACTCGAGTGTAGATGTGTACGCGCGCACACACGTGTCTGCACATGCATGTACGTGCATACACATCTAGGAGCATACTGGTTATTTTTCGGCGCCAGAAACTCGCCGTCGCCCCTTCTCCTGTTAATTAAAACAGTTCCGCCTACGTGAAGGCCAGGAGTTGGACTTTTGCTGCAGAGGTTATGTATTCACGAGCCACTGGGGTATTTAAGCAATGTTGGGCGCTCACCCCAACACTGCGCCCCGGCTACATACAGAAACATTTGAAACCTACAGTTATGATAATATGACATTTATGGCATAGTGCATGCAAGGAATGTCAAATACTATGCATGCACTGGCAACAAAATGGAATATTTTTTTATAACGTTGTGAAGAGAAACCAGAGTATATGTAACTTCTGTTTAGACAGACGTGGCCTAGCAGATAAAGAAATACAGAATTTACTAAATATTATTTATTATACAACAACTTGGTGCCTAACATTTTAAAAAAATATTCAAAACTGTACATAGCTTTAATGATGGTAACATTCAATTTATACTTTCTAGAATATGAATGAAATTGTTACAAGAATAAACATATACTTCTCTTGCAAAATAGCTGTCAGTACAAATATAGTGAAATCTATAATTGTTCCCCTTGATTGCTAAAACCATTATATGACTTCAACCTAGATGCAATTATTTCCCTTATAGTAAATAAAATTAGTTTCATATCCATCTGGTCTATCCCTGGTCTAGGTGTTACACGACTTTCTCCTTAATCCCGCACACTCTCGTAACGTGACGTGACGTGCGCGAGAATTGGTAGCGGTTCTCTTCGCGTCGGTAACTTACGGGGTATGTGAGCCGGTCGCTCAGAAGGCAATGGCAAACCACCGAGCGCAATCCTGCCAAGAAATTCAACAATCAGCTAAAAGATGCTAATGTTGACAGCGATGTCCTGTAAAGGATATGTGAAAAAACACCCCTTACAGGGCGATTGCAGTCAACACTAGCATGTTCTGCTGTTGTGATCTCTTGGCAAGCCTACGCTCAGCAGTCCTCCATCGCTCTCCGAATGACCGGCTTCAATACCACTTCGTAAAAACCCCAACGCAAGACGGTTTGCTGCCAAATCGTCTGCAGCTGTGTTTCGAAACTCGGGTATGCGGGATTACGAATTGCGTCTGTTACTCCTTCGCCTCGTAGCGAGAAAAAGAAAATTATTCGTACTAACAAACCATTCTGTATGAGACAGTGTGGAAAACGCTTTTCGCAAACATCGCTCAAACTTACCGGGAGAATATAAAATGGAATATTTTTGAAACCAAAAGGTCAAGGGCCAGGATTGTTTTTAAAATAGTCATAGGTTGAGCGGGAGTGCATGACCGAATAGCGGCAAGGCCATCCTCTATTGTTGGCTAGCAGTTTCTCGGGGAGAGGAGTGCCAAATGTATTGTACACTTTGGTTCAAGCTGTCAGAGGGACAATGGTGAACTTTAGAGGCAGCATAATTTATGAGTACAGGCGGCATTGGAAGTGACCTTAGCTGTCAGAATAGAACGCCATACTCCAAATTTATGGTGGCGGGAAAAAGTAAATGAACTCAGGACCATGAACTTCAGAGACAATGTAGATTTGGGTTAATGATATGATGGTAGTACGCAAATTAAGCAGGGTACGCGAGGTACTGATTGGGTAGCCCTTCACAAGGAGAGAAGCATGGTCACGTGATTCAAGAAAGGCGCCGACTCGAGAAGTAATATATACTTGAGGATCCAGTCAGTTGGAGAAGAGTCGAGCAGGAGAGAGGACAGTCAATAGTGGACTCCGGGAGCGGCGGGGGCCTGAGCCCTCTTGGGGCAGCCCAAGGAACATAGTAACAGGACTTCAGAAATTGTGGCTAATCCGTGCCCAAGTCTGTATAGTATCTGTAGGAGGAGGAAGTGAAGGAAGACGGACAAGCGCCCATGCTAGAATTCGTCTGAATCACTGATAGGAGTGAGAGCGACTAAGGATCTGTGAACGGAACCTACCCAAGGCAGATAAGCCAAAGAAGGGAAAGACACGCAGAGTCCGAGGGTCGCCTAAGTGCAAGAAAGCCACTTGAGTTAGAGGACCGCCAGCTAAAGAGACCGCTCGTTAGTTGCAGTAGATGGCTAAACGTCAAACAGGACGACCATAGCCAGGGACACTGCGGTTGGAACCACGCAGGAGACTAAAAGGTCAGATAGGACAATAAGGTCAAGTGGGATCCACGACAAGCGATTGATTGGGCAGAGACAAATGAAACCCAGAAGGACGACCAGAAAACCCACTGGACGGCAGAAGTTGAATGCATGGCCTGGGTAAAATGGAGTCACCCAAGCATACCGGGCATACTTTACTAAACAGATATCCATCTGAACAAAATAATCCCTAAGTATATGGATTGATGGATCAATCTATGGATCAATGGGTATTTGGGCTGAATATAAGGACCACTAATAAGCCTACGGAAAGATAGTTACGAAACAGAGGTCGGTGTAATTCCTAGCTTTAGTCTTTTACTTCATGTGGTTAATAAGTGATCATAGGTGGCATTCCCCTAACATCCAGTTGCATAGGCTGTTACACTATCTATCTCTCCCTTGTGAGGTAATGCAGCATCGCATTATTACAGTTCAATATGCATTATGTGTCTGCAATGCATGTACTGATTACTCTATGCGATTATGTTGTAGATTGTCACTCTGTTATTGTTCAGAATGAATTAAATATATGTTTGAGTTGCCTTTTATTTCGACTTGTCAGTCTGAAGTAATATAAGTAGAGTAGCTTAGAGACCTTGTGAGGCTGTACATCTCTTCTATAACCTGATGACATACACCACGAGACATTGATGGTGCAAACACGAATCTACATCTGTCGTATCCCTTACTATCATCCTCTTTTTCTCCTTCTCCCTTGTTCTCCCTCTTTCTTTAATATCAAAGGTAGTGTGTAGTAGGCAGAGTTCGACTGAGGAACGAACTTTTAGGCTTCACGCTATTTATATCATTTCCCTCACTCTTTTCTTTCTCTCTTCTCTCTCTCTCTCCTCCCTCCCTCCTCTCTCTTCTTCCAATTCTTTTCTCACTGTCACACATACATGACATCTTTTTAAGGTTGGCGTTGTTTAGCTTGTCCTCTGATGTCCACATCCCCCTCCCCCTCCGGTCAGCTTCCTTGGTGTGGGATGTGGATTTTAATTTATGAGAATATTATGTTAAGTTGTCTAGGGGATTTAATTTGATTCTCTATTATTTAGCCACTTGAGGTGATCATGGAATTCTACCATAAACACAAGGAGGAAAATAGTTCACTCCTGTTCATAGCTGTATTTATGAGTACTTCTCCATTCCCTCTTATCACCCTTTAAAATTTACTATAGTGCTAGAAGACATTGATTTTCACAACATAGAAACAACCACTGATGAACACCACATTTACTTGATGTACACATCAACAAATTTTGGACAAACAGTTCAAGTATGAATCAAGATCTGCAGTTATATATATATATATATATATATATATATATATATATATATATATATATATATATATATATATATATATATATATATATATATATATATATATATATATATATATATATATATAATGAACACTATGCATTTTCAGACAGGCATGGGATGCATTGCATTATTACAATATAGTACCCAGTGACCCCAGAAAAAAACAAGGTTATTACATACAACACAACAACCAAAAATTGGGTCTACTTTCATTTTCCCTCATAATTAAGGCAAATAATGATCTAATTAAATAGAACCCAACATATCAACATTTGTTTCTGACACCTTTTACCGTTCTCTCATTTTAAAAATAATGAGTTGGTGTCAAAATACTATACCATCTATACCATTGGAAAAAAACTACTGACCTGTTACCTTCAGAAAAAAAACAACAACATATAAACAGCATTTTGTACTACTAATTAAACTAATTAATAGAGTCATTTATCTCCTGGTGTGCGGTTAAGAGTTCATCTTTGTTGTAGATTACATCCTTTTCCCATTATCTGGATACCGAATTAATGCACTCAGTTATGTTCCTAATATTTATCCACTGGTATTGGCTGGTGCAAATATACTTTATAATCCAAGAATAGAAATTACACACAATCACATATCCCTCCGCGGGCTAGAATATTCGAGTGCTCTGTTGCAGTAGGCTCGGTGTCTTTTTGAAATCTGGGGCCTCAGGTTGGTCTAACTTTCCGGAATTTCCACTTAAGCTCTGAAGAAGGTACTTTACCATCTCACCATACATGGTGCCAAGAAGACGTGCATCCAGCTGCTCTGCTTCTAATATCAGAATCCCAATTAGTTCCACAAAGAATTTACACCCACCAAGTCGCGAGTCTATAACCCATGGCATTTAGGTTGACATTGGACCAGCAAAGAGTTAGTCGTTATCTAGTCCAGTGTAGAAGCTTGTATGACAAAGGCATCTCATGGTAGTATCTGTGACTAGGGCCACAATTGATCTATACCTACATATATCCAAAGATGAATACATCCAGCACAGTAACAGGGTTGCAAACAATTAGATGATTACTCTTGTTGCAGATGTAGAGACATTTGCTGCTTTTATATTGTCTTTTTGATGGTGTTCAGGTTTTGGAACCTAGAGGTAATCTGGTTTCATAGTTATGTTTCAGATGATATTAAGTTTGTACCTTGGTTGTATTGGCTTATGTTGTTCAGTGTCTTCTCCCATTTGTTTGAGTTGGTGTTCATAGCTAGAACTTGGTGATGAATAGCTGAATTCCATGTTTGACTGTTGCAGCTGTTAGACATTCTTTCGAAGACTTATCCATTGTTGGATATTAACTTGGTAATCCAACCAACAGTTGAAGGGCTTTCACTGTTGTTAGTTTTAGTAACTTGTAGTAGGATTGTCCCAAAGTTTCACTGATTTTGCTGAGTGACAAGGCTTCAGGTGGTACTTCCCAGCAGTAAAGCAGACGATACACTGTTGTCAGTTACTCTGTTGGTCTTCATCTTTGTAGATTATTAGATTCAGAAGTCCATCCTGGATATTCCTACTAAAATAGGACTTCCTCAATCACACCGTCAGTTGTCTTCGTATGTATCTCTTTTGCTTGCGTTTGCAGCTTATGAGGGCAGCAGTAAACATTGATGTATTTATAGATCCAGAACATGGTTAAGCCATTTAGTCCTGACTCACCTTCATCAGGCTTTTAACCCAGGATCCTGATGATAGTTATGAAATGCAGTCCCACCAAAACCACCACTCGCTTCTCTTCTATAGAAAAGGGATGACAAAGAATACAACACGAGCATTAACCTACTGTGATGTGTTAACTTTCACAAGACAATTACAAACAAAAATACAAAACAACAAGGGGAGAAGGGGAAAGGTGACCACGTTCCACTGTCCCTCAGTGCTGAGTAGAGCCATACTGACTCTTAATAGTGAGTAAGGTATTTTCTCACTTAAATTTTGTTCTGTTGTTACTGGGACTATTAGATGAGTGAAGTCATTCTGTCTATCCAACATGTTGATATTGTCTCTCTCATTACTTGAAGAGAATAGCCTATACAGAATCTCTGTGGTTTCTAATGCCGCGTCTTCCTTTCGGCACTATAATCATCCTTAGGTCAAGGCTATTTAACATTGGCTTTTTAAGTACTTTCATGCACAAGGATTCTTACATCAACATCCTCTAATCCCAAGGTGCAACATTAAAATGTATATTCCCACAGTAAAAAGTAACAATCAGAACAGAGAAAATTCTCATACCAGAAAAAAACATACATGTACATTTTTCTGATATTAAGTACATGATAATCATACATAATAATTAATCATAATGATGATGCAGGGAGCCTAGGTTTTTGAATTTTATTCAGGGGTTAATCCCTAAACTAAAACATGCATTGTTTTCCCCCACTGCGTACAGCACATGGGATAGTAACCGCTGTTGATATATTTTGCCAATGACTGCTATTATTCGGAGTGTATTTATTAGAATAACTTATGCCATCTGGTCCAGACTTCTGAATATTGCAAGCAATTTATTCACATCAATCTTCGCTTCTGTTCCTACTACAGTGAGGTGATGCGGATTTAAGGTACTTCCTACTGTCATCAAGCGATGCTACAGGCATTATGGGATAACTTCTCTCGCACCACACAAAAAAGATTTGTCAGTCGTACGAGAGGAATTGATTACACATTTTATTGCCACTGGCTCTTTACAATACATAAATGCTCAAAACTGTCTCTAATGAATCACACATGAACACACAGAACTTCCCATCACTAGTCGTCCCTAGCCCTACTGCTAAATCTATCTATTCATCTAAAGAAATACGCATCAACTCTAAGCGATGTGTTCCCTACGAAGTCTGTCCCCCGTCTGCCAGTTCTCTGCATGCTGATTACACAGTACGCGGAAGGACCTCGTACTTCCTTACGAGTGCTTACTCTCTGGTTGACACTTCCGTGTCTCATGAGGGAACCGTTGACAGTTCCCCTTCCTATCTACTCCCTACACCTACCCTGCCCTCTTGTTGGGGCACTGGGTTACCTCTAATCTACTTGAGGTAGACCACTCATTCAGGGTGGTCTTCACTCTTATCTATTCTAGTCTTTGACACCTACCAGAACATTCATTTCTATCAAGCGTTTACTTCCTTTGTTCTTGAATTTATATTCTCGAACATGGCATTACCCTCGCAATATTTTATGAAATTATTACATGTCCCTCCTCACATGGAGTGGTTACTAATCTGTTAACAAAAGGATGGTACTAAAATTTAACACTATAGTTCCAAGTTACAGATTATGATGTTGCGAAGTATTTTATCCCCTGACTATGAGTCAAGGAATATGTGTACTCATTTGTATGTCCCCGCATGGATAAAACACCTTTGAAACTGTACTTTAGAGTTCAATCTCTACAGTACATAGATTATTTGCAGATTTCTAAGCATAAATAGTGAGATATTGTTCACAGTGCATAGAAGTTTTAACATAGGAATATGAAATTGACAGACACAAGTTCTCTACTGAAGTATGAATCAGGAGTCTGCTACTACATTGAGAAAATGCCTAGAAAGTGTTTTGACCTGAGTTTGATACTCTACGGTACACATATTTCTAGGTTATAAGCACTACTAGTTAGATATAAGTTCATAATGCCTATAAAAGGTTTTAACATATGGATTTGAAATTGTAAACATAGGAAAAATTACAGCGTGGCGCCCACATGTGTTTCATTGGTAAACATCATCCAGCCTGGTTTAAGAGAATTGTTGACTTATTATTCTAACTAATTCTTAATTAAACATACTGGTCTATGTAATACATAAATACATCTTAATAATGTAGATATAACATACCAATAGCTGAAGAGACTCATGGTTTTAAAAGGCAAAAATACCTTTCCCCACACGGGGAAAGAAACCCCACACGGGGAACGCACGTCTGTTTCTTTGTGTCTTACTGACCAAAAATTGGCTACACTGGGCTTTTGTTTTTCCAATCAGTCCCGGTCTTGCCAGGTACGTGAAAAAAAATAAAGCCAAATAAATTAAGCTGTGCCACGGTCAGTCTATCGCTGTTTTATTTTCTCCTACATTAAGTAAGTTACTTAAACAGTAATTGAAAGGGGTTGTTTATTTTTAAGGGAGTCAATAAATAGGAAAGAGTAAGGACGTTTTATTATATCACAAGCCTCCCCCATTTAAGCCATTTATTTCTTTCAGAAAATAAATGGCCAAGTAGTACTCTACAATTTCCGTCTTTACATTGACTGACCTAGTATCCATCCCTTTGTAATTTCATACATTACTTCCCTATGTTAGATAATCTATCAGGGCCACGTCCATTTTCGTATAGTCACGACAACGGGTATACCTTTAAAGGCTTATTTCCCTATTAGTGAAAGAGTGTAGTACCCTCTTCCCTGTTGTCAGCTATGGTTTGAAATATGCATGATTATCTGATAATTTGCTACTTTCGAGTATGGTTTGTCAGCATCAAACCGACTTTTTGAAGCAATTAAAATATCATCATTAAGCTTTCAATAGCCAGATGATACTGTTCATATGAGATCATTTGCTGAATTTCGTTCTCATTAGATTATCAATCTTGAGATTATGTTAAAACCAACGGTTAATTCTGCGTCTACTGATAGCATATTAAACTCTCCCGTCTCCCTGTAAGTTAGACGTTTGTTTTAACTATAGATCTGATATTTAAAGGTAAGCTAAAGATGGTTCCTGTTGTATACATTTTCATCCAACACATCATGTGTTTGGGTTATTAGTCGAGGTATGGGAATTTCCCGATCAGTTTTAATACTATCAGTTTGAGTAGTGTCCCTTTCTCTTGCGGGTTTACCCGGAGAATCTCGTCTAACATGTAAACAAGGTCCAACTCTTCTAGATTTCCGTTCTAAACCGAATATTCCGGGGAACATGAATCTATCAGAAATGAAGTAATTCTTAGCTTACTTTCTCTGCTTTTCCTTCTAATCAAGATCTATTTTATGCTAGAATCCTTATTAGTAATTCTAACCTGGTGTGTTTGAGTTTCACTCTGTATGTGTTGCTTTGGTGTTGAATTACGAGCAATTTTGCATCGCTTGGCGTACATTGATCGTCGTCTACCTCCCTCCAGGTTTTAGACTATTTTCAACTTAGCAACATACATTGTTATGTAGGTTCAGACGTATTGTCTCCTACCATATATAATCAGTTCAGTGAGAAGTTAAAAGCCCCTTTTATGGTTCCTGTGATAATCATCCAGACAATCAAGTTGCTGGTTCACTTCCAGTTATGGATGTGGATTACTAGTCTTTGTAAAATTACTATTACATCTGTATATCCCTCTCATACTGGCGTCTCCTGAGTTGTGTCCTCAAGATAACAGGTAAGGTTCTCTTAATGTTTCTCTCCAGTTTTGTTTTCATCCGTTTAATACGTGGAAACTCTGGATTTATTTAGATGGACTAAGGTCTATCTTTGAACTGTTATATAATTTACTAGCTGGATTCCTGATTGAAATTCCTAATCTAGTAAACATCAAGCAATTCTTAAGCTATATGCTCCACTTAGCTTGGTTTTTACACAGCTATATTCCATAGAGCCTGTTCTTTTGTATGGATGTGAAACTTGGACAATGAGCAGTCAAGCTGAAAAGCATCTGATGGCTGCAGAAATGTGGTTTCTGAGGAAAATGGAAAGAATACCATGGACAGACAGAAAAACCAATGACCAAGTACTACAGGAGACAAATGAACATCGTAAACTGATTAGAGAAATTAGACGTAGACAGTCAAAATTTTTTGGACATGTTATGAGAAGAAATGGATTGGAGAACTTAGTGACAACTGGCAAGATTGAAGGGAACAGACCAAGAGGAAGACCGAGAGGAAAATACCTGGATGGCTTGGCCACATGGCATGGACGAGACAGGAACACTGAGCTGATCCACGACACTGGTGATCGAGTGAAATGGCGAGTCATGACCGCCCACGCTTTCCGGCATGGCACATGATTGATTGATTAAGATGACAACAATTATGGTGAGTTGATGATTTCTTCCCTCATACACCCTAAAACTATCCTTCTCGCACTCTTAGAGTCTTTCCATAACCTCGTATTAATAATATATACATAGAATGACAAGTTGGTGTCCAGGGTGAAGACGACAAACAGTCTGTCTCTCGCGGTCCACACGCGCCGCAACGGCGTGCGTGTCAGCAGCATAGGAAGCGATGTAAAACATTGGGGTGTACAAAAGCGTTTCAATATCAAATTGCAAAGTATACTTACATAATACGCATGAGTGTGAACGAACAATTTAAAACTTAGAAATGTATGGCTAAAAAGGAACGTGTGGTTTGGCGTATGCTTCCAGTCATCCCATCCTTACGTGAATGATGGTAATGTTGATGCTAGTGGTGTTGGTGATGATGATAATGATGATGATGATGATGATGATGATGATGATGATGATTATGATGATGATGATGATGATGATGATGATGATGATGATGATGATGATGATGATGATGATGATGATGATGATGATGATGATGATGATGATGATGATGATGATGATGATGATGATGGGGACGGCAACCACAATGATATGATGATGATTTCCCTCCCTTATTTACCCTAGACCCATTCTTTTCGCACACTAAGATTCTTTTCACACACCATGCGTTCCCTTTCACCTCTACAAAATATACATGAATGGAGTGTTGGTGTCATAAGCGAAACGACAAAGAGACCGCCCCACGCCGTCCGTTTTACCACGGCGTGGGTGTCGGCTGCCTAGGAAGCAAAGCAAACCGCTGGAGGTCCTTGTGTTGACCGATATGTTTAAAGCACACGCGGGGAACTCCCACAAAGCATTTGTATATATAAAAATGTCACATACATTGTATCTACAAACCAACACTATACGTATACATTAATATAAATACATGTACAAATACACACATACATGGTTACTCATATATAACTATTATACATTGGACCATTTTTTGTGTTGTTGTTGCTACTACTGTATCCATATGTGCTGGGAAATCGCATGATCGACTAGCGAGAAGAGGTCACAGGTTATAATTGTAAACAAGCCACACACAGTGCTTCCTAACCAGATACTAATTTTTTTTAAAAACTTTTATTGCGTGTTAAAATCGTTGCAAAATGTATTGTTCGTATTGTTACAGAGCGTTGCATGTGGGCGTGTTGGTGACATATGCGCAAATCAACATTTTATACATTTTAACATTTCTACATTGAAATTGTTGTAAGATAACATTACAAACAACAGCAAGATGATAGTACACAGTTATTATTTTCCCTGCCACCTCCCTCAGTTGTCGGCTCCAACCCCACCTATACCATCACCACCACTCGGTAATGATGAACATGGCAGTATAACTTCTTACAACCAGTCGTCGAGGGTGGTAGCAGCATCAACAAACACAGTATGAAAATGGCCGGGAAGGGGATGTGCTGGTTTCTCTTCACAACGTACAACATCAGACTAATCCCCTAATGTGATGTATTCCCCGATAGTTGTTGCAACTGATACATCCTCCCTAATCATTTGCCTGTTATTATACCATGTAATAGCATGGTTCGTTGATGAAGCAAGTAAAATTATCTTGGAACGCAGACATGGAAAGCGGCGCCGATAACGGACCAGATACGAAAGATTCATACTTTGTGAAGAGAAACCAGAGTATGCGTAACTTTTGTTTAGACAGACGTGGCCTAGCAGATAGAGAAATAAATAATTTACTAAATATTATTTATTATACAACAACTTGGTGCCTAAAATTTTAAATAATATTCAAAACTGTATGTAGCTTTTACGGTGGTAACATTCAACTATGATAACTGATTACTATAGCTAGTGACGTTAGCGACAACTGGTTGATGATTAGGGATAGGTGAGACATACGATCAGACTCGTCATTCTGGTTACTTACTCTGTTTGACGGGCTGTTCTTTGAGGCCAGCTGACATTGACGGAAACCCATGCTTTACTACTCTCATTATAGAGATAATGCTTTAGTTATTTGAATAACTATAGAGCCTGACTGAAGGTTGAGTAGTCAGGGATAGGATGCATATGGACCAATGTTTGGGCCAGAAAACTCTCACCGATCGCTCTTCCTTTCAGGTGTTGCCTTTTGAGGAACCAGTCTACTACAATTGTTGTTTGCCTGAAACCACTTCGTGTACCACAGCGAAGGGTAGAATCACTTACTTACCACGCCTGACTAAACCACACCATGTGAAAGGGTGAATCATCATAACTGAATGTTATCCAGTGATTCCAGTGCCCTGAATTGCACATGTGGGACGTGATGGTTTGTGTCGTTTTTCTGAATTAGCAGATGCTCTATTTCAGCAGGGAGAGGTTCAGCAACCTGAGCAATCATGCTCAATGATAATAGACAATAGACTGTTTGTGATTGATGTAGCTAGATTAACCCAGTGAGGTGTATCAAGTAGGGGTACTCTCAGCTCTGGGACCGCATCCAGTCCAAGCCTATTGTGGTTCCGCCTAAACGTCGGAAACTTGAAGCAAGATTGATCTATAAACTTGTGCGGTTCCTACGGCAGCTTTAGTGGCAGATCATGATGAGACCTACACCAGCTTACGTATAGTAACTATGTCAAGTGTTATCATGTATAGCGGACACCTAATTATTGTCCAGACTGAACAGTGTTGCCATCGTATGAAATACGTGCATGATCCAAATGGTGTACTTATAGTGTCTAGAAATTGGACTGTTTTCTTGTAGGACTCTAGTGAAGTATCAGCAGAACTATCTGATTACCCAACCAGGGGTATGTATGTACTACTACTTAGGGACCATTAGATTGGTCATTGGCTTATTACCCAACCAGGGGTATTCGCTACGACTTAGGGACCATTAGATTGGTCATTGGCTACAGATATTGAATCCAGTCAAGAGTAACTGGGGTCACCTCGAGGAGGAGGGTCTCCCAGCCAGGCTGTCTACAGAGAACTGTTTATTAACTTTAGCATTAGGAAGTGATGAAGTTGCAGTTCGTCCAGTTGAGTGAGGTCCAGGAGTAACACTCTTGTTGTGGATCCAAGCTCTGGGGACGAAGTGGTCTCCAAGGTTCTAGTCATCTCAATGGAAGGAGGCCGGGGGAGTGGCGGACCTACTGGACGGGACATCTTCATCAAATCTACTTCTCAGCCTTATGATGATTGAGCCATATCTCTGATTCTGTCTCTACTCTATACTCTATTTGTGTAAATAGATTATTCTATCAGGGTGTTCAATTCAGTTCTATATTCTCAAGGGTAAAATAAACTGTGTGTATGTTGACTTACTCTTTGTACAATTATTGAGTGTGGTCTCGGACGATGCCTCAGTGTTCATTGTTCCAAGGGAGTAGGTAGTTAGTGGGGGTCTAGAATCTGGAGGGGCTTGTAGACATATTTAACTAATACGAGGTCAACAGCAGAGGAAACAGTGTATCTACCTGTCCAACCCCTGGGGTTAGAATACACGGGAGTGCAAAAGACACCTCGGGGGTGGTTAACTCTCACTACCCAAGGTGATCTTGTCACAGAGACCACTAAAACAGCACATATGATGGTTGAGACCACTAAGAAACGTCAATCATTCTTTGTCCACATTGTCAAAGAACATTTCGAGCCAAAATAGGCAATATCAGCCATCTTAGAACCCATAGCTCCATACTTTCAACCCCACTGGATGAAATGAATGGTCATCATCATTCTTGATGGACAAACAACATGCAACACACACACACACACACACCACCACACACCACACGACACCACACACAACACAAACACACACACCACACACAAACACCACACACACACCACCACACACACCATACACCACACACATACACACCACACCACACACACACACATACACACCACACACACACACATACACCACACACACACACACACACACCACACACACACACACACCACACACTTCTTCTTCTTCCTCTTCTTCTTCGTCTTCTTCTTCTTCTTCGGAGGTCTTCTTCGGAGGTCTTTCTTCGGAGAAGCATTAGTGTCAGAAGTCGGGGTGCCCCACCGGCAAGATGAAAGTATTAGTTACTGGCGAGCAACCCCAAATAGTCAGAAACTGACTAGGGACAAAATCTATATGGCTGAACTATAGATTAGGCCCATGAATATCCAACGTACAGCTCTAAGTGGCTCGTTACAAAATTGAAATGAACTGTGCTGAATATTCGCCAAGGAATAGGAAAGAGAATGTTAGCTAGGATAGATTTTTAAGTCTGAATTAAAGTTTAAGGACAACTATCCTAGTACAGGTTTTTCTCCCTGACTGCTCCTTTCCTTGGTGTGTAAGTGAACCCCCACCAATGTACACACACAACACGTATGCACAATTGGAAAAAAATATAATGACAGAACTATGAGTTACAATACTACAACATTTATTTACTAATCATATTAAACATTGGATGTTATTCAAAATGGTGATGATGATATCATATAGATAGTGATGAGAAACATTACGTATCTTTTACTTGAACTATCTGGATCTGTGGTCCAGATCCCCACTCTCCAGTAGACTCAAAAAAGAAAACAGCTTGCCGGTATTCTGACGTCTGCCAGTCCTGTCTCTACCTAGTCATAACTCGTTCTTGAGATCTATAACATAAGTGCTCCTTGTGAGAGCTTGAAAGAAAGTCAAGAATGTGTTATATCAGTTCTACATCAGCGCAATCCTAATTAAAACATATCATAACACAAACATATACAATGACCAGTCTGGCCAAGTTTATCTTCCAGCTCTACTGCGTTCACCATCCTCCTTCGCCCTACTGTCTTTAGTCTGGGACGGGCTTTTCAATTGTCTCACACGCCTGTAATTATTACATTTCTGCCGCCCCATGTCCATGTCGCTAATACAGAAATTCTGTGTCGTACAGCCACTCCGTCCAAAGTTGGTTTAGCAGCTCACAGGATTGGTAATGGTATTATAATAATGCCGGGTCATCCGGGCTTACAAGCCGTGACCAGTAGCTGTGCCAGGTTCCCATGCATTACCGTGAACGCACGTCCACAATACACTGAGAAAGTTTAGCACCATACACCCTATACCAATTGTGGGTAATGTCTGTACCATTACACCTCTGCTTCCAACACAATCATTGGCCAATGTGCCAATGCGCAGACAATAGCATAACACTTCATATTGGTAGGTTTGCATATGACAAATCAATATATCAAACATCCAATACACATAAACATATTGATTAAACTAGACATATTATGATACTTTAACATCATAGCATACTGCACTAGTAAGTTTGTATGTATACGAAATGAGACGTATATACACAAAAAGAATATGTACGAGGCATATTCCTAGCATCGTATATTCATATGAAATTACACATACATACATCCAACATATCCATAAACATTATATTACTTCAAGATGGACATATAATGATACTCAACATAATAGCATCAGGCATTATTAATGAGTACTAATATTGTATAGCTACAAAATGAGATATACAACAAGTCTAATTGAAGTGACCACACAGACCAGCCATATTTGCTGAGCTGCCCGGTTTAATCACCACTTAGTTACTGCTGTTGTAAGAATTAAATAAATAGTCAGGTGACTATATTCTGTACAACAAATGCACACACCAACAGGCAACTACGATAGTGTACAAAGAAACGACAAGCATCTACCAAGACACCTAAAAGTATACCCAGACAAGATCTGTCTCACATAAGGCAGCACACTCAAAGCAATCCGATATTGAACACAGAACTCAGAAAGAACACTCAAGTAACCTATGACAATGATAGTTCTTGCAATAACCTAGATCCGATATAGACTGAAAGTTCATATGTATAAAAGACTGTTGCATAGTTACTAAGAAATCCTTCCTAGAAGCCAACATAATAATCATGCATATGACTACAAATATTGAGCTGGCTGCCTACCTGTTCTGAAGTCAGACTTAATCTAAAGGGAAAAAGTCTAGCAGGGGTTTTTATACCTAGCCTAGTAGTAGACAATTATCTCCCCGGAATTCCATTCATAAATTCTTCTTATCTCCCCCTGACGTTAATTGCAATTAACTCCAATTCTGTCCAGTCATAAAAATTCTTTCTGCATGCACACTAGCCTTCACACCTGTGGGTCTGACCATTATTAGCCCCTTGAGTCTTATCAGTGATTTCACACCTTGCACCTCTAGTATTCCTGCTTCAGTTTCAATAGCCAACATTTACTTTGTGTGGCCAGTCTTGACACTTCACAGCTGACCGGTTTTACAAGGTCTGTTTTCACCGAGAAGGTGCCAATGTGTCTGTGTGGTGTCATAGCCCGTCTGGGTCAGCAGTTTTCCAAGGTGTAGGCTAATTTAAATTATCTAGTTGTGTCCATCTCAAGTATCCCATTTTACTTGCCATCTGCAAGCTTACGTCATGGCTAGAGGCTTTTTGTGAATAATCTTATCTCACGACTAGATAGCCGTGGAGTAGCGTGATTAATTCATTCTTTCTCAATTTGGCCTCTCAAATTTGGAGACCGAGAAAAATATTCTGGGAGGGTAAGGCGGCATTTCACGACAATTAGAAATGCAGAGACTGTGTCAGAGATTAGGTTTTGAAATAAACCTAATACATATGGAGTCTCGCCTGATAGCATCACAAAAAATCAGATAGACCATTTTTGCATTAATGCCAAATTCCGTTCATCAGTACAAGACGTCAGAGCCTACAGAGGTGCAGATGTTGGCAGTGATCACAATCTCTGCATTGCCAAACTAAAAATAAAGCTCAAGACTCTGCACAGATCACCCAGAATTAAGAAAATAAACTCACAGTAACTACTGACTAAAGAACACCAACTCGCATTCAATTCAGAGGTACAAAGCATCTATGCTAACAAAGAAAGTATATCGAGAAATGCGAATATTAAAAACAATATTGAAGAAAATTGGAATTTCCTAAAAAAATACCTTGCTAAATGCTGCAACAAACACAGTCGGCTACGTACAAAGACAGAAGAAGAAGTGGCTAAGCGATAACACCTGGACGAAGATACAAGAAAGAAAACTAGCAAAACTAACACTTCTTTCTGCAAAAGACACATCTACATATGAAACCCAAAAGCAAAAATACTCCATATTGGATAAAGAGGTGAAATCAAGCGCACGAAAAGACAAACAGAACTTTATTCACAGCCTGGCCTCCGACGCCGAAGCAGCTGCCAGAACTGGAAACAACAGAGCCGTATTCCATATCATGAAGCAATTATGCAATCACTCACCTACACCAAATATACCCATCAAAGACAAACAAGGTAATCAATTGTTATCCAATGACCTTCAAAAGCAACGATAGGCAGAACATTTCAAAGAAATATTAAATAGACCGCAGCCTGACACTGTTCCAAACCTGGATGGAGAAATTACTATGCCCCCACTAGATGCCTCCTGCGAAGTCATTCACCATGGAAGAGATTAAAGCAGTCATCAAAAAATTGAAGAACAACAAAGCTGTTGGTGAAGATGACATCTCAGGAGAAATGCTCAAAGCAGCAGATGAGAACACCTTACAACGTTTGTTACAGCTGATCAATGAAATCTGGCAAAGCGAATCCCCACCACAACAGTGGAAAGATGGTGTAATTTTCAAACTGCCTAAAAAAGGCGATATGTCTGATTGCAATAATTGGCGTGGTATCACACTATTGTCAGTACCAGAAAACATTTTTGTAGCATGTTACTTGAGAGATTGAAAAAGGCTATAGATGAAAGGCTCAGAGAAGAACAAGCAGGCTTCAGACCAAAACGGTCATGCATAGACCACATTTTCACCCTCAGAATAATCATTGAAGACTCCGTAGAATTCCAGTCGAAATTAATCACCAACTTTGTCGACTTTCAAAAAGCCTTCGACAGTATCCACCGTCCTTCACTTTGGAATCTACTTAACATCTATGGTTTCCCTACCAAATATACCAACGTCATAAAATCTTTCTACAAAGAGACACGTTGCTGCGTAAGAACAGAAACAGGCAACTGTGACTGGTTCTCAGTCGACACAGGAGTGAAACAGTGTTGTGTCTTATCACCGATACTCTTTGGAATAACTATCGATTGGGTCATGCGCAAATGCACAAACAACACAAATATGGGTATCCATTGGGTTGACAAAATTCTAGGATACCTGGACTTTGCCGACGACATAGTGCTTTTGAGTTCAACACACCCAGATGCCCAAGAGAAAATAAACCATCTCCAAAATGTTTCAGGGCAAATCGGTCTCCAAATTAACACCACAAAAACAAAGACTATTGATCTTACCAACAGTTCAGATGACACCAAATTAAACAGCTACTTTCTTGAAAAAGTCAACAGCTCCACATACCTAGGAAGCAAAATTACATCTACAGGGGACTCAACACCAGAAATATCATCTAGAATCGCACTGGCATCTGGTGTCTTCAATAAACTGTCAAACATCTGGAAGTCAAAGACACTCAGCAAACACACAAAACATAAAATCTTCAACTCTTGTGTGATTCCAGTGTTAACGTATGGATGTGAAAGTTGGAAATCAACGGTAGCTTTAGATAAAAACAATTAGATAATTTTGAGAACAAATGTCTTAGAAGACTTCTAAACATCCACTGGACATACTTCAGAACCAATACGCAAATAAGACAAGAGACTAAGCAAGATACAGTATACAATTTTATAAGAAAACGCCGTTGGTACTACATCGACCATGTACTCAGAATGGACAAGACAAGACTCCCCTACCAAGCCCTCATATGGACACCGGTAGGGAAAAGAAAACGGGGAAGACCAAGAGAGACCCTGCGTAGAACCATCATCAGAGAAGGCTCATTCAATGGCCAAGTAAATATCCAAGATCTACAACAGGTAGCAGCGAACCGCCAAGCATGGAGAGCCATGACTTCTGCCCTTTGCGCCGCCTTAGGCTCAAGAGGAAAGACTAACTATGGAGTCTAACCTGTCTGACACAATTTTGTATGGAGTTGCCAAACATAAGGTCATAGGTCACCTGAATTGTGGAAACAAATATAACATGACTTTAGCTGAATAGTCTACACGAGCAGCGATATTGTTTCTTTGTGGTTTTTATGCATGTGGAAGAGGATAAAGATATCCTTGAAACGTATCTTGCAATATATTTCATTATGGTTTCTCGGACCAGTATTTTTCATTTGCATACATTTGTAAAGTAACCTAAAAAAAACAAGATCTGTTGAAATATAACTTGTTCTTTGTTGTTAGACAATCCCTCTAGATAACATGTTCAGACAGATCACAACAATAGATTGCCAGCCAACTCTTGATGGGGGTGTTCTAGTTAATGTCATTGGACAACTGAAGGTAAGTACATTCTCTTATCTTGGTACACCTGTGCCATTGTATTCTTCATGAGCCCAAGATCTTTCGTAATCACGTGCCCTGTCAAATGGCATAGTTGTTCATGTGTCTCCACAGAAGTCCCTTCTGTCCTTGGTGTTCTGGATCAAGTCTATGCTCCATGCCACCATCTTAGGTCATCAAGCATTATATCTCTCTTGGTCTACCTTTGCCGCAGCTACTTATGATTTCTCCAGCTGTCCACTGTTTTCCACTGCCTCTCTCCTAATCACATGTTTAATCATGATCTGAAAGATTCACAATCAGCCCAAGGACCGAAACATTTGATGATGACCCACAATAGATTATTTATATGATGTGTTGAAGAGGGAAGCTGAAGAACGCTACAGGATGTTATGCATAAAGTAAATGTTTTTGCCAATATGCTGGCGTAAGCTACAAACTAGTAATAGCTGTATATGCCAGTGCAACTTCAGATATATTGCCAAGGTTACAGAAATACAAGAAAAATAATATATATCTAACCCCATTCTTGTTTTCACGACAATAACATTGACTCTATGCTCAACTGAAATAAACTTGGAGGGACACGAACAAGCCGGTATCAATACTGTCACCATTTATTGAAAGAGAAGATTAACTAACCCTCAAGGAAGTAGTATTTGCGACAACAATGTGTTTATTCATGATAGAAGGTCATGAAATACTCCTGAACTGGGTTGAAAAAAAGGGTGACAAAAATTGCAGGTAGATACTGCAACTTGAATCATACTTTTCATTTTGTTTTTGTTTATATTGTTCAATATATATTTCTGACCGTGGAATATATAAGAACTTGGAAATACTAACCCATAAATGTTAACAGTATATCAAAAGTGGGAGAGGATAATTCTATACCAGATACAGGAGACTCTTAACATTTAACATCTCAATTAATGCAAGGCTGACATGAGACCTGCAATGTAATTACTGACGACAACCATTGTCGGGTAATATTTCAAATATTTCGATAAAGGAATCATGAACAGGGCAGCAACCTCAGTAACTGACCCATGCTCCAGACACTACTTAAAGGGCTGTGGTGAGTATGCTAGAGGTGTAGCACCCTTACATAGATGTATTTATTATAGGCAGAATAATACTGGTGACCCGCAGTCATACCTGTCTATCACATCTTATGACATGCAAGGTAGGTTACAGTGTTATAGTTCCTTGCTTCCTTTACATGCGCTCGTAACACATGGAGTTGTTATATTAACCCACTCCAATCAAATTGTTCCTGTAACTTCTCCTGACCGATATAATTATTCAATGTTTAGTTTAGTTTAGTCAATGGATCGACATCACGGCACACGGGTGTAACCTATAAGCGCTCCGTTCTCCTCCTAATTCAAACCTGAGTCTGGAGAAACTCAGCTTAGTGCATGAACTCCGTAGCACTGGCAATGATCCTGAAATACTTTGGGTAGATTTTTAACTCAAAAATTTGCAAGGGCAGCCCCGTTAGGCTACTCCTTTTCAATTTACAACTGTCAAGGGATTTTTTTTTACGTGCGCAACAATACACACGGGCATCCGATCTCACTACCCAGAGACCAGGGAAAATTTTATTACTAGAAGTCCACGTGAAAAAAAATCCCGGCCCTCACCGGGGCTTGAACCCGGGACCTCCAGCCCTCGAGGAGGACACCACACCTCGAGACCATGCAGCCCCCCCCCCCCCGTAATAATTTTTTTATTGTTTAGAGCAACACACTTACTAGTTTACAGTAACTTAATCTAGATAGAATGAACTAAAATAACACCTGCCCAGGGCTGGAGAAGTCAGCAAAATCAGGTCTCAGGGGGTTTTATGTAGCAACACTTAAATTTCTTCCTCTCTCAACAGGAGTGTGCCACACTTAACTATGCACCTCAAAAGTCAGTGTGTCCGAATTGGGCATGCATTTGTGAAAGGTTTCCTTCCCCTATACAGATTCCATCCAAGGTAACGAGCTCTATCTACCTACAGGTAGGTTTTCTTTGTTCACAATTTTGCCTGGGTAGCGATCTTACAGCCTACTCTTTGTAATTTCCAACTGCCACAGTATTTCCAACAACCACAACTTACACACAAGACCTCCTGTTTCTTGCCATTATCCGAGAAGGCTGGGCATCCAATTTTACTACCCAGTGAGAACAGTGGGGTGTGTGATATCATTACATACCAATGGTTCTTGGGAAAATACCCAGTACTATCTGAGCCTGAGGCAAACACTCAACCACGCCACACCCTCAACTGTTCTTATCTAACTGGTTTAATTATGATTGTAAAATGTAGAACATCTGCTATGGCAAGGTGTACAAGTCTATTATGAGTGCACATTGTAAATTAGATTCCGCCTGTCTAGATACAACAATACACTTGATATGTTGAGTTGAGTTAAGAACCGATATCACTGCACTCAGAACATTCCCATACGTGCTCCGTCCCCTCGTTCAACTGTCAGCGAAGAGTCATACTACTAATCGTTCCCACCGCTATTTGATTAAAAGTTCTCCTGGTCTTCCCTCTCAGTTTTGAGATTCTTCCAGAACCCCTGCCGATCCCCCGCAATCTCATTCTTTCCACATATGGGTTCTCAATCTGTTCCTCCGCCTTCTCCACCTGGTCCCACAAGCGCACGACCTCCTCCCCATAGGCAAAATTCCACCAAGAGGTGCCTTCCCTGCTAGCCTATCAGCCTGTTCATTCCCCCGTACACCCGCATGGCCAGGGCAAAATATCCATACAATTCTCACGATCTTTGACCTCTGCTCCACCTTGCTATGCATACTCTTTGAATCCGTAATGAATACAATGTGTGTTGCAGTAGTCTCCTCTAGCCACCGGAATGCCGCTGTTACTGCCTCCAACTCCATTCTCATGCTGGAGGTCGTAGTCTCATATGCCAGACTCTCCTTTTTCAAGACTCGCCCATTAGCCTTTGCAATAAAGCCCCAGCCATTACGTCTGTTTCTCATTGCTGACCCATCGGTGTAGATGACTATGACACTTGATATTTAACATTAATACATTTCTCCAACAAGCAAAACAAACTGAATGAACACAATGGAAAGAAATAGCTCAGTAAAAGTAAACACTTTAAACCATTACTAAGATGGCCATTCAGACCCACTTAAGCATGGGTCATCGCTGTAACTGGTATCTTTCAGAAAGCTTGTATCACTAAAGCAACTTCAAGCACTACGCTGAAGGTTTCTACAGCAGTTATACATCTACAAACGTTATAACAGCCTTGTAATAGTCGCTACCACCATACTCCAGGCAGGGAAAGGTTATCCTGTGTTTCAATCAATCAATCAATCATGTGCCATGCCGGAAAGCGTGGGCGGTCATGACTCGCCATTTCACTCGATCACCAGTGTCGTGGATCAGCTCAGTGTTCCTGTCTCGTCCATGCCATGTGGCCAAGCCATCCAGGTATTTTCCTCTCGGTCTTCCTCTTGGTCTGTTCCCTTCAATCTTGCCAGTTGTCACTAAGTTCTCCAATCCATTTCTTCTCATAACATGTCCAAAAAATTTTGACTGTCTACGTCTAATTTCTCTAATCAGTTTACGTTGTTCATTTGTCTCCTGTAGTACTTGGTCATTGGTTTTTCTGTCTGTCCATGGTATTCTTTGCATTCTCCTCAGAAACCACATTTCTGCAGCCATCAGATGCTTTTCAGCTTGACTGTTCATTGTCCAAGTTTCACATCCATACAAAAGAACAGGCTCTATGTATCCCCTCAACACTCTTTTTCTCGTTTCAATTGACATCTTTTTATTGGTCAGAATGTTTTTCATCTTGCTAAAGGCTACTTTCGCCATGGCGATTCTTGTTCTAATCTCTTCAAGGCATCTCCCATCAGATGTTATAACTGTTCCAAGATAATTGTACCGATTCACTTGTTGAAGAATATTTCCATTTACTTGTATATTACTTTGAGGCACTTCTTCCTTTCTACTGACGACCATAACCTGAGTCTTTTTACAATTTAATTCTAACCCCAGCTGCTCACTGCGTACAACAACCGCATCTACTAATTGTTGCAGGTCCTGCGGATTGTCTGCAATTAATACTGTATCATCTGCATATCTAATGTTATTGATGTTTCGTCCTCCAATGCTGATTCCATTTATATCCTCTACATTTCTGAAAATATTTTCACTGTACAGGGAAAAAAGATCTGGAGACATTACACATCCCTGCCTAACACCTCTCTTAATTGGCTGATACTGTCCCACTTCATTATCAATCCTTATTGCAGCTTGTTGTTTCCAATATATGTTTTTTATAAGTCTAATGTCTTTCCCATCAATTTGTAGATCTGCTAGCATATCCACCATGCTGACATGTCTAACGCTATCAAAAGCCTTTGTATAGTCGATAAAGCAAAGATGTATATCCTTGTTTACTTCTATAGCACGTTCAATAACTGTTCGCAGCATATACACAGCATTTACTGTTCCCTTTCCTTCTACAAACCCGCATTGTTCTTCCCCTATTTCAGGTTGTATCTTCTTCCTCATTCTTTGCATGATAATTCTTAGCAAAATCTTTGTGATGTGACTCATTATACTAATTGTTCTGTGTTGATCACATTCCAAGGTTCCTGATTTCTTTGGGAATATCCTGTGTTTCCATTACCCTAATCAATCTAATATAAATTATCAGCAGGTTGATATTCCAGGAAAAGTCCAGCAATCAGTTAACACAAACATTTTATATCCTAACATCTTTACCATCTTTTATCTACTCTATTATCGATCACTAAGCGGATGATTCTCTTCCATTGTTATATTTTGAATCTTAAAAGATACCCCTGAGGACGAGAACATTTACATATTGTGTATAACCAATCTAAAGATATCATGGAAAATAAAGAAGGAATTGTTTGCTGGCTTGAGGACGAAGGTTTGTGAGAAACCCATGGGTTTATGATTTTCAGAGTTGTTCTGGAAAATAAAAGAAAAATATGAACTAGTAAATAGTGTGTTAATCACCACATAAAATTAATTACTGTAGATATTACAAAATGCTTAACTCTTACCCAACATTAAGATTTCCTTCTGTGTGGTGACAAATTGTTGTCTGTTTAAGGGGTTATATAGTATTAGTTAATTGGTCTGTTATATAATGTTAGTACAAATACTGAAGTATTGGAAAGATCAGGTTGTGTGACAGTTTATTCCATGCTCAGTCTTCGTAGACTTAGATGGATAAGACATCTTAGGAGGATGGATGATGGTAGAATACCAAAGGACATCTTTTTTGGTGAATTACAGATGGGTAAGAGATCACAGGGTCGGCCTCTACTACGATACAAAGATGTGTGTAAGCGGGACATGATTGATACAGGCATTGATAATGCACAATGGGAGGAAGTCGCCGCTGAACGTGTTGCATGGAGAGCAAACATCAGAAATGGAATAAAGACAAAGGAGAAAATTATTGCAGATAAGTCACACACCAAGCGTTTGAGACGTAAGATGGTGCATGATGGTGGAAATGACCACGTGTTCACATGCACCCACTGTGAACTGACATTTACAGGGCAAATTGACCTTATCAGTCACACTCGCTACCGCCATACGTAAAAGTTATTATGCCTTTTTAAAGCACAAACTACCGTCTGTGAAGACGGCAAGGTGCCAATGAGTATATAATGTTAGTGTACTGGTCGGTTATATAGTGTTAGTGTATTGGTCGATTCTTTTCAAGCATTATCAAAGCTATATTTAATTAAAGTAACTCGCTTCTGTCACAAGCGCTTGGAAATATGGCCTTAAAGTACAGACCTTCCACCTTATATAATGAAAGAGTATGCTATACGACATTTGTTATATCTTTTTTTTTATATTGCATATCCTTTACAGGACATCGCTGTCAACACCAGCATCTTTCAGCTGTATGTTGATTTCTTGGCAAGATTACGCTCAGTAGTTTGCCATTGCTTTCTGAGCTGCCGGCTCACATACCCCGTAGGTTACCGATGCGATTTGAACCACTGCTGATTCTCACCGTCATCACCTTAACCACGAGAGTATACGAGAATACGGAGAAAAGTCGTAACCTCTAAGCCAGGAAGCCGGCATATTTGTTGATTCAGTAATAATAGATGTGTAAGCTTCAAGACATTTGTTGTATGAGAGACAATGCATTTAAAACCTGATCTAACTCTTCTGTCCCAGGTTTTGACAGTAAATGTCCACAGGAAATCACCATGAAAAAATCACAAATGCATCACTTGCAAAGCAAAGCGGCTAACTGCAGAGTGGAAATACCTACTAGGGAAGACAGATTTCTTTAAAATGCTTTGCCAAATGTAAACAATATAAAATTACACAAAGTAGTGCAGCTTTACATAACAGGGTTAAGACACATACAGAACGTTGCGGCGATTAGCCTTCATCAGCAAACAAACACATTCACAAACACAACATACAGTCAAGGAGAACTCCTGTGACTACATTAGAAGGTGATGACAGGACGAGAGGAACAAATGCATGGAAAAATAGAAAAAATGAAGAGAAAATGAGAACTGAAAAAAATGTTAATTGAAAAGAATGTTAGTTGAAGAAAATGTTTAATAGTAAAAATGTTAATAGAGAAAAAAGTCTGCATACTCACCTCACGTACGGATCTGTAAATAACTAAGAAAATCTCGGGTGTAGTTATATCCGGTGCTGGGTGTTACGGTTCAGTGAGCACATAGAAAGAAGGGGGCGGGGTAGGAGGCGTGTAAAATTGAAGGTGGTATTAACCAAGACCCCATTGTGTTATTGTAGGGGCGAGTCTTAAGGTCTGGGTGGACTGATGTGCATGAACACGCGTATATACTTTGCATATGTCCACATACACTAGCATTTGGTCTGTTGAAGTGTGTCTAGGTATGTACGCGTGTTCATGCACATCAGTCCACCCAGACCTTAAGACTTGCCCCTACAATAACACAATGGGGTCTTGGTTAATACCACCTTCAATTTTACACGCCTCCTACCCCGCCCCCTTCTTTCTATGTGCTCACTGAACCGTAACACCCAGCACCGGATATAACTACACCCGAGATTTTCTTAGTTATTTACAGATCCGTACGTGAGGTGAGTATGCAGGTTTTTTTCTCTATTAACATTTTTACTATTAAACATTTTCTTCAACTAACATTCTTTTCAATTAACATTTTTTTCAATTCTCATTTTCTCTTCATTGCTTCTATTTTTCCATGCATTTGTTCCTCTCGTCCTGTCATCACCTTCTAATGTAGTCACAGGAGTTCTCCTTGACTGTATGTTGTATTTGTGAATGTGTTTGTTTGCTGATGAAGGCTAATCGCCGCAACGTTCTGTATGTGTCTTAACCCTGTTATGTAAAGCTGCACTACTTTGTGTCATTTTATATTGTTTACACTTTCACAGCTTTACCGCAGTTCCACCTAATTTTATTCATACTTTGCCAAATGTAAGCAGTTAGAGAGAACACATTACACAGTGGTTGTGATTCCATGGGCATAGCCAATCACACCTCATACATTGCTTGAAAATTGCTGAAAATGTTATTGGGCAGAGGGCCAGCAGATGGCGTCTGCAAATTGTTTCAAACTTTTTGTTTTGTTTTGTCTTGATTACAATTTTAAAATGTTCCCTTTGCAAGCATTAGCAGTAAGAATGTTTTCAGAAAACGCAAACACAAAATTAACTCTTCCTGGCATAAAAACTCAAGAGGTAAGGTTAATTCTGCACCAGGCATGAGTAGACCTTCCTTTCAGAGTTTATAAACTAAATGCAGAAGAAAATTTGCAGCAGTCATAGGTACAAATAACAACAATGAAAGAAACAGAGAATTTCTAGAAACTTGTCAAATATTTCAGTCTATACTTCATTTCCAAGTTAAACAGTGAAGAATATTGCTGTCTATGTTAACAGGACTACATCACAGCATGCTGGGCAATCTTCTTCTTTTGTTCGAAATGTGTCTATAACTGCCATGTTGTCTCTTGTATCTTCTTCTTCTGTGTTCATCCGGAGTGTTTTTTCAGATGTTATTGCGTTGTGCCTGTTTACTTGCGCATTTAGGCCGACGCATCCGATTTCTGCGTGTATTTATTGGCCGGATTATCCTTGTCGGATGTCTCTTGTATGAATATAACTGTCTGGAAGTCAGCGTGACTGAACGGATAAGAGCGCGCGTTCTTAAACACCCTGATACTGAGGTAAGGGGTTCAACCCCTGCACCAGGCATTTGGACTAAAATGTTGACCTATCATCCTTGACTTGGGGAGGTAAATTACAAGTACCTCTGAAGATGGGGTGGGTTCGCCTGATGCCGCGGGACACTATTAATAGGGAAAGCTAATACACAGGCAAAATTCAGTCCAACACTACTAGAAGTAGTTTGTATGGACTACGCTTGAGTTCAAAGCGAGCACGAGCAACAAAAAGAACAAACAGTAACTGTCTTGTTTAGTTCACTCAGTGGCCCATACATTGTATCTTCCTCTGTTGTTTCTCTAGGCCAGAAACTGGCCAATCTAACATGTGCACAGTTATTTTGACAGATATTCAAGGAAATGTATTCTTACTGTCCCTTTTATATCTAAAAGACAGTGAAATTCATGTAAAAGAATATTGCAGATACAGACAAATTTCAAGCAAATAAAAGAAGTCCCTTCTGTACTGAGCTAGTTTACACTGACATATACCCTTTTGTGTGCTCATTTATTTCTTCATCTTCCTCCTGGTTTATCATGAAGAGGATCTTTATATGTGCTGCCTCCATTTACAGCAAAGCTGCAAAAACTGTACCCATCTTGGCAAAAACATTTACTTTATGCATAACATCCTGTAGCGTTCTTCAGCTTCCCTCTTCAACACATCATATAAATAATCTATTGTGGGTCATCATCAAATGTTTCAGTCCTTGGGCTGATTGTGAATCTTTCAGATCATGATTAAACATGTGATTAGGAGAGAGGCAGTGGAAAACGTTGTGACAGCTGGAGAAATCATAAGTAGATGCGGCAAAGGTAGACCAAGAGAGATAATGCTTGATGACCTAAGATGGTGGCATGGAGCATAGACTTGATCCAGAACACCAAGGACAGAAGGGACTTCTGTGGAGACACATGAACAGCTATGCCTTTTGACAGGGCACGTGATTACGAAAGATCTTGGGCTCATGAAGAATACAATGGCACAGGTGTACCAAGATAAGAGAATGTACTTACCTTCAGTTGTCCAATGACATTAACTAGAACACCCCCATCAAGAGTTGGCTGGCAATCTATTGTTGTGATCTGTCTGAACATGTTATCTAGAGGGATTGTCTAACAACAAAGAACAAGTTATATTTCAACAGATCTTGTTTTTTTTAGGTTACTTTACAAATGTATGCAAATGAAAAATACTGGTCTGAGAAACAATAATGAAATATATTGCAAGATACGTTTCAAGGACATCTTTATCCTCTTCCACATGCATAAAAACCACAAAGAAACAATATCGCTGCTCGTGTAGACTATTCAGCTACAGTCATGTTATATTTGTTTCCACAATTCAGGTGACCTATGACCTTATGTTTGGCAACTCCATACAAAATTCTGTCAGACAGGTTAGACTCCATATTAGTTAGTTAGTCTTTCCTCTTGAGCCTAAGGCGGCGCATAGGGCAGAAGTCCTGACTCTCCATGCTTGGCGGTTCGCTGCTACCTGTTGTAGATCTTGGATATTTACTTGGCCATTGAATGAGCCTTCTCTGATGATGGTTCTACGCAGGGTCTCTCTTGGTCTTCCCCGTTTTCTTTTCCCTACCGGTGACCATATGAGGGCTTGGTAGGGGAGTCTTGTCTTGTCCATTCTGAGTACATGGCCGATGTAGTTCCAACGGCGTCTTCTTATAAAATTGGATACTGTATCTTGCTTAGTCTCTTGTCTTATTTGCGTATTGGTTCTGAAGTCTGTCCAGTGGATGTTTAGAAGTCTTCTAAGACATTTGTTCTCAAAATTATCTAATTTTTTTTTATCTAAAGCTACCGTTGATTTCCAACTTTCACATCCATACGTTAACACTGGAATCACACAAGAGTTGAAGATTTTAAGTTTTGTGTGTTTGCTGAGTGTCTTTGACTTCCAGATGTTTGACAGTTTATTGAAGACACCAGATGCCAGTGCGATTCTAGATGATATTTCTGGTGTTGAGTCCCCTGTAGATGTCATTTTGCTTCCTAGGTATGTGAAGCTGTTGACTTTTTCAAGAACGTAGCTGTTTAATTTGGTGTCATCTGAACTGTTGGTAAGATCAATAGTCTTTGTTTTTGTGGTGTTAATTTGGAGACCATTTGCCCT
>JACEFZ010023643.1:164507-299504 GCA_014155875.1 Cepaea nemoralis
TTCTGTACCTGTGTCTATTATCTGTCATAACAACATTTCTGTAACTGTGTCTATTATCTGTCATAACAACATTTCTGTAACTGTGTCTATTATCTGTCATAACAACATTTCTGTAACTGTGTCTATTATCTGTCATAACAACATTTCTGTAACTGTGTCTATTATCTGTCATAACAACATTTCTGTAACTGTGTCTATTATCTGTCATAACAACATTTCTGTAACTGTGTCTATTATCTGTCATAACAACATTTCTGTAACTGTGTCTATTATCTGTCATAACAACATTTCTGTAACTGTGTCTATTATCTGTCATAACAACATTTCTGTAACTGTGTCTATTATCTGTCATAACAACATTTCTGTAACTGTGTCTATTATCTGTCATAACAACATTTCTGTAACTGTGTCTATTATCTGTCATAACAACATTTCTGTAACTGTGTCTATTATCTGTCATAACAACATTTCTGTAACTGTGTCTATTATCTGTCATAACAACATTTCTGTAACTGTGTCTATTATCTGTCATAACAACATTTCTGTAACTGTGTCTATTATCTGTCATAACAACATTTCTGTAACTGTGTCTATTATCTGTCATAACAACATTTCTGTAACTGTGTCTATTATCTGTCATAACAACATTTCTGTAACTGTGTCTATTATCTGTCATAACAACATTTCTGTAACTGTGTCTATTATCTGTCATAACAACATTTCTGTAACTGTGTCTATTATCTGTCATAACAACATTTCTGTAACTGTGTCTATTATCTGTCATAACAACATTTCTGTAACTGTGTCTATTATCTGTCATAACAACATTTCTGTAACTGTGTCTATTATCTGTCATAACAACATTTCTGTAACTGTGTCTATTATCTGTCATAACAACATTTCTGTAACTGTGTCTATTATCTGTCATAACAACATTTCTGTAACTGTGTCTATTATCTGTCATAACAACATTTCTGTAACTGTGTCTATTATCTGTCATAACAACATTTCTGTAACTGTGTCTATTATCTGTCATAACAACATTTCTGTAACTGTGTCTATTATCTGTCATAACAACATTTCTGTAACTGTGTCTATTATCTGTCATAACAACATTTCTGTAACTGTGTCTATTATCTGTCATAACAACATTTCTGTAACTGTGTCTATTATCTGTCATAACAACATTTCTGTAACTGTGTCTATTATCTGTCATAACAACATTTCTGTAACTGTGTCTATTATCTGTCATAACAACATTTCTGTAACTGTGTCTATTATCTGTCATAACAACATTTCTGTAACTGTGTCTATTATCTGTCATAACAACATTTCTGTAACTGTGTCTATTATCTGTCATAACAACATTTCTGTAACTGTGTCTATTATCTGTCATAACAACATTTCTGTAACTGTGTCTATTATCTGTCATAACAACATTTCTGTAACTGTGTCTATTATCTGTCATAACAACATTTCTGTAACTGTGTCTATTATCTGTCATAACAACATTTCTGTAACTGTGTCTATTATCTGTCATAACAACATTTCTGTAACTGTGTCTATTATCTGTCATAACAACATTTCTGTAACTGTGTCTATTATCTGTCATAACAACATTTCTGTAACTGTGTCTATTATCTGTCATAACAACATTTCTGTAACTGTGTCTATTATCTGTCATAACAACATTTCTGTAACTGTGTCTATTATCTGTCATAACAACATTTCTGTAACTGTGTCTATTATCTGTCATAACAACATTTCTGTAACTGTGTCTATTATCTGTCATAACAACATTTCTGTAACTGTGTCTATTATCTGTCATAACAACATTTCTTTAACGGTGTCTATTATCTGTCGCAATACAACAAGCAGACACGCTCAGAGACATCCAATGACTGTCAAAGTGTTTTTTATGAGGAAAATGAAGACCATACTATGGACGGACATAAAAAAATGAATGTGACAGATATATAAACACACACACGCGTACACGCGCGCGCACGCACACACACACACACACACACACACACACACACACACACACACACACACACACACACACATGCGCACAAGCTGGCATACACGCATATTAAACCCCATAAACTGATTAGATACATTAGACGTAGACAGTCACGATTTTTTTTTTGGCGCATTATGAAGATAAATCAATTTGACAACTGGCAAACTTGATGGAAATCGATCAAGGGGAAGACAAAGAGATAACTATTTGGATAGCTTGATCACATGATATAAGCGGGAAAAGAAAATTGTCGTATATGAGACTGTGTGATGGAGAACACGATGATGATCATTCTTATTATTTATCCCATCATGGTTTCTGGTTTATCGTACAGATTCGTCGGTTTAAATCCCTCAATATCCCATCAATGTGTATGATCCCTTCGCAGGTTACCATTTGTCTTCCATCAGCTATTGCACGGACACTTCTTGTACACCCGTTGTCCATTTTTGACAGCCTCGGCCCAATGTCAGGGTCTTAAACCTGGCTCGTTATACCTAACACATGTGAGACAGTACAAGTACAATGTGATTTGACTCGAGACACAAACGACACGAAGTTCAATGGATTTATTTACAGATCACATGCAAGACGATCTAGTTTTACATGTGATGATCGTTACAATACATAAGTTAGACATCAATACACTTACACACAAACCACAGCTCACAGTCTATCTCGCAAGATGTACAGGCACTCGACTTTCGGGCACAGAACTACACAAAGCCTTTCTCACTTTCATACGTCCTGTCGGTCCGAGTACCCTCAGCTGTCTGGCTATCTTTCGCAACGCGCCTTCCCTCCTGACGTGGCTTCACGAGGTCAGCGTGCGTCTTGCTTTGTCCTTGCCTGACCGCTGGCTGTCTCGTCAGCCAGCAACCTCGCAGGCAGGTAACTAATACTCGCCTGGCGGGCGTAACGATGTTACGGCATCCCTGCTAGAGCCTATTCGCCTGGCGGGCGTAACGATGTACCTGCATCTCCGATGGCAACACTTTAGACTCTGACATGCTCCCCCGGGGCTTCTTCATGAAAGATGTCATCTTTCATGTAAACTCTATATACATATCTGGTTAATATTTTAACCTTGTCAGAGTCGACCCTTCTGTTGTTATTTACATTGGTATAGAAAATACATAAGAATACACATGTTGGCATAGAAACATATCAGAAATGGAAGTTGTATTTTGAGACATGTGGTGTTCAACGTTTAACACTTGCCAGGTTTCATACTCTCGATGGCTGATTACCTTAATTGCATTATTGACCCAGTCAGATCGGTAGTAACAGCTTCCCAAGCAACTACCTCGCAGCCTCTAAACAAAAATAATAATATGCTTTTTGAAACAAAAAACATCTGGCAAGACTGTAATACGGCTTTATATAAGCCGCATTCAACGCTCAAACTCTGACCTCATTTGGCCAGAAGCTCTTGTGTCGGTCTGCAATGTCGGTAACACTATACCATGCCCAGTTTATGGCTTCTTGGCGTGTTAACAATCTGGCAACAACATGGCTATTTATATACAACACATAATCGCATACATTTCAGTTTACCGCCCTTTGTGTAATCATGTAATAACAATTAAATGAAAGGGACATAATTTCAAAAATTACGAAATATAATATCTTACAATTGTTCTTCTATTTCTCAGCGTCATAGCTTGATGTTTTTCCATACTAGCGGGAAAAAAATGTCGATAGTATGAATAAATTAATCAAGATATGATTCTAAGATTACATTAAATGAAAAATATTAATACACAATTCGTATATTCAGAATTGTTAATACCTAAATATTTTAAAAGCGTCATAACTTTTTAAGCTTTTGTTTGTCGTCTGCTACTTTTGAACTAAATTTCTAAATCATCCGGAAGTACACACGAACAGCTGATGTTGAAAACTCTAGAACACACTTGTTCCGGTCTGATGTAGTAACTACGGAATGTACAATGTTCTGATAGTTCATGTGTTGGTTGTTTCGCTGGAAAATCTTCTGGATTTCGATTGACTGCAGTGGTGTAGATGTCAATGTTCAGGTCACACTTTCACACACGGATTTAAAATATCACTGGATATGTTCCAATCGCAGATACCACTGATAAATTGGATAGTTCGCTTGCGGTAAGTTCAGAGCGAATGTGGCACTGTTCTTGTTTCGTAATATATTTACAATTAATAAAGTTCACTTTCTACCACATACTGCACAATTATTCACGACAATCACTACGTTAATAATAAAATAAGAAACTATATATATTGGGCATAAACCCTATCACATCACATAGTAGACATACACAGCTTTCGTGAAAAAAAAATATTCACTGACGGATGGCTGTGTTGGTCTGAGTGTATTTAACACATTGCACTCAGACATTGGTGCTTATTGGGTCGGTCGGACAACGGGACAAAAGATCGGCAATCGTGTTGGTTCTGCCAGCGATATGTCGAACTTCAAAGCTGTAATCTTGGAGCTTAAGAGACCAGCGCGCTACCATTTGGTTGGAAGGTACACCTGAATTGATAAATTTCAATGGACTACTGTCGGACTCCACAATAAAATGACGTCCCAGGAGGAATCTAGACAATTTAGTTATACCCACCACTAGAGCGAGGGCTTCCAACTGTGGTGTTGACCAATTTCGTTCTCTCGGTTTTAATTTTCTGGAGACATAGTACACAGGATGTAGAATGTTATCATGTTCCTGTAACAAGACTGCTCCAATCGCCACGGAGCTCGCGTCTGTGCGTAATCTGAAAGGTAATTGAAGATTGGGCAATTTCAGAATGGGATTGTTCAAGCTATTATCAGAAAAATAAGACAATACTTTCTGGAATGCAAATTTTAGGCATTCATTGTTTACAATTTTCTCGGGTTGATCTTTTGTTAGTAGGTTAGTAAATACTTCCGTTAGTTCAGCAAAATCTGGTATGAACTGCCTATAATAATTTATAAGTCCCAACAAACTTCTGACTTGCTTTTTCGTAGTCGGAAGTGAGAGTTTTAGTATTTTGGACACAATGTTATCGTCTGTCGTGACAAAGCCATTAGATATTTTGTACCCCAAGAAGGATATTTCCTGGTAGGCTATGTCTACTTTTGCAGGCTTCACCGTCAGTCCGTGCTGTCTAATCCGTTCAAATGTCTGTTCTAATGTCTTTATGTGCTCTGTCATCGTCTTTGTGTGAACACAAATGTCGTCTATATAACAGATGATGTTCGGTATGTCTAATAGTAGAAGTCGTGTCATACGTACGAATGTCGCTGGGGCATTGACAAGCCCAAATGGAAGTTTGCACCATTCGTACAGTCCCCAAGGTGTGGCAAATGCTGTCAGATGTCTGCTCTGTTCGTCTACCGCTATTTGCCAGTAACCTTTAGTCATGTCTACCTTCGTAAAGAACCTAGAGTCTGTCAGTTCTGTCAATAGATCTTCAGAGTTGGCCATCGGCTCTAGATCTAAGAGAGTTATCTTATTTAATTTCCTGTAGTCGACACAGAGTCTTATCGTGTTGTCCTTTTTGCGTACTATGACCATTGGAGATGAGAAATGTGATTGGGATCGTCTAATGATGTTTTTTTTTCTAAGCTGATGATTTCCTGATGTAAGTTTTCTTTGTAATGCAATGGAATGGTGTATGGTCTGCATTTTATGGGTGTATTTGACGTGAGTGTGATGTGATGCTGTACTAATTCTGTTTGTCCTGGGTTGTTGGAAAAGATGGTGTTGTACTGTTGTATGAGGTGTTTGCAACTGTCTGTTTCTGCTTGAGTTAACTTTGGGTTGATTTTAATTTCCTTCAAGCAGTTTGTCGTGTCTAATGCAGGTGTTGGAATTTCGTCACTAACCTCGTCATCTTCATGGTCTATTATCACTGTACAGGCTGTTGTATCGTCTTGTTCGTTGTCTCTGCTGTAATATGGTCTTAGCATATTTATGTGGAATATTTTGTGTTTGTCTTTTATTTGAATCTCATAGTCTACAGGTGAAATCTGTCTTGTCACTTTAAATGGTCCTTGCCAAGACTCAGTCAATAAGTGTCTGTCACTAGGTAGGAGAAGAAGAACGTCCTGTCCAGGTGTCAACGTTATTGTCCTGTTACCTTTGTCAGCATATTGTCTATATGTCGCACCAGATAATTTTAGTGCATCTTTTGCAATTATACAAGATTTGATGATCCTTTCACGCAATGATGTAACGTATACGTATGATGATATGGGTTTAAGTAATGGAGTGGATTCAGTTAACATTTGATGATAGATACTTAATGGGCCACGTGGTTTGGCACCATAGATAAGTTCAAAAGGAGAGAAACCTGTACTAGCATGTGGCACCTCGCGATAAGCAAAGAGTATAGCAGGCAAATATACGTCCCAGTTATTGGGATGCTCTTGCGTGACTTTTGCAAGCATATGCTTTAAATCACCGTTAAATTTTTCTATTACTCCACTCGAGTGCGGATGGTACGGGGAATTGAAACATTGCTTCACTCCTAACATCTTGGTGAAAGCTTGAGTAGATGCGGCGATGAACTGACTTCCCCTATCTGATTGGATAGTGTCTGGAAATCCTATCCGTGAAAATATATGGAAGAAAACTTCCATTATATCATTGGCAGTTATGTTCTTTAGCGGAATCGCTTCCGGCCAGCGGCTACATAGATCAATGATGGTAATGATATACTTATTCCCTCTGGTTGTTATCTGATTAAGAGGGCCCACTATGTCGACAGATATTTTCTCAAAAGGTCGACTGGCTAAGTCAGTAGTTTGTAACTTTGCCTGTGGGTGTTTACCTTTCTTTACTAGTTTTTGGCAGATGTCACAACTTCTGCAATATTGCTTAATGTCATTGCAGAATTTGGGCCAATAAAACTGTGTTAATAATCTTGATCTGGTCTTAGAGTATGCCATATGCCCTGCAAGAGGTATATCATGGGCAAGATGTAAGGCTTGCTTACGATACTCAATCGGCAAAACAGTTTGCTCTGTTGTGCTGTCACCTCTGGTATAGTACCTGGTGAGAATACAATTTTTCAAAGCAAAATGCCATTTTGCATTTTTGGTTACCTTTGGCTTTTGGCCGATCAAATTAAAATATTTCGACAATGAAGGATCAGCCTTTTGGGCTGTTACAAAAGTCTCCTTCATGGTTTCAGGAGGTAGTACTACTGGGCTAAGCATTTCTATAGCCTCAGTTTGATTAATTTCATCTTGCATTCTAGCAGTAGATCTGGTTACTGCGTTCACACATTCAATGATATCAGATGGTGATGAAACAGTATTATCAATGATGTCATGAGATCTTAGTGCTACATTAGCTACCATACATTCATTTGGTGGTACAACATTATCAATGATGACATTTGATGGTGATGATGTTATGATCTCATCAATACAAAGAGATGTTATGTCATGAGGTATATTATTCACCTCTGGTAAATTTCCAATAATAATATCACACACAGGGTTTGTTAATGCAGCGCATTTTACTTTTCCTGTGAGGAAAGGTGTTTGAATATATGCCCATGCTAGTGGGTACTTTTCAATATTGCCAGAGAATGTTCTGCATGTTACGTGCCTGCCTGTATAGTCTGTAGGCATTATGAACGTTCTCTTTAGTCCAATAAGTGAACTCCCCGTGTCCCGAAGGACTGTAGCAGGCTTGCCATTCACATATCCCTGATGGATGTTTATTCTGCCTTTGGAATCTACTACCAAATTAGCTTCTTCATTGGCAATAGGAATGGAGTGGCCGCATGTCAAAATGCCATCTTCATAAAAAGTATTACAAACAGTACATTTATTTGCGTTAAACATATCAAAACCCTGTGCTGAGTTCACAGGGTGTTTCTCTGATTGTTCTTCATCTGATGATGAACTATCAAATAAGGCGGCATTTGCTTTCTTGATCATTTGCCTACCTTTACAATCATGGCGATAATGTCCGTACGCCTTACAGAGGAAACATTTACGCAAATTTCTAAAGGATTTACGCTCCTTATCTTGTCTGTTTACGATGTTCTGTAAATATGTAAGATATGCGGGGTTCTTGTCGCACATCTCGCCTTGATGGTGTGAAATTTTGCAATATTTACAATGCATGTACTTCTCAGATGTAGGCTTATAAGATTTTTGCCTACTATAGGGTTTGTCATAGTTAGCCGATGCTACAAAATTTGTATCAGTAGCTTCACTGGCAAAACAATGTTTGTTGGCTGTGTAATAAGCCGAACCACGTCTCTCAATCTGCTCTACACTCGTACATTCATTCTCTTGCAAAAATTTTGAAAATGCTGATGGAATGGATGAAATGACTTTATCTCTGATGATAAGATCTTCTAACTTTTGATAATCTTTATCTATTTTAGCTGCTGAAGTCCATTTGGTAAATATGTCTCGGACTAAGCAGAGGTAGTCAGAGAACGTTTGAGTCGGTTTGGGGCTCAACTTACTGAATTGTTCTCTGTAACCTGCCTCATCTAACATAAAATGTGCCATAATCTTTGATTTTAGATAATGGTAATCTTTTCTGAGGTCTTTGGGGATGGTCTCTATGACCTTCAGAGGCTCCCCTGATAAACTTCTCATATAAATAATATTCCATTCAGACAATGGGACCTGGTAATGGTCCATTAAAGCTTCAAAATTCTGGGTGAAGGCTGCAATGCAGTCACCCGAGGTATAATTTCTTACGATACCTTGATATTTCTTGTACTGGTTTTCTTTCTCCAGTCTCTCAGATTTCTTAGACTCTTTGTTTATGGCAGTCTCAGTATCAAGTTGTTTTATTTTTAATTGCAATTCCAGCTCTTCTCGCTTACTTTGAGCTGCTATCTCCGCTTTCTTCAGTTCTATATCTAACTCTGCTGCTTGTTTTTAAGGCTGTTTCTGCCTCTATTTGCTTGGCAGCTCTTTCAGCCGCTCTTTCTTCACGTTCGTTAGCTTTTTCCTTAAGGTGTTCAGAGTATTTAGTTTCACTCCACTTTGTCAGATCGTCACCTGTTAACTTTAACTTTAAACCCATCTCGATGAAATCATTTAATGAAGACATGATGGAAAATGTAAATGCAAATGAAATATCAGACACACAATTTGTTACAAGTTGTTAGTAAAGCGAACAATTTACAATTGTGTTCTACTTACAATATGTGCCTAAATTTGCATCCGAAAGTATATAGAAAGAAAAATATACTCAAGTGTACTGGATGCGGTGGAGAACGGTTGAAATTCGGGTAAGGAACTGTAGGGTCGCTACTTCGAAACACAAATGACCTCTACGGCAAGGGTTTCAGATGGCACAGAAAACCTGCTTTGTTTTTGGAGGAAATAAATTAGCGTCTATTTGATGTGGTGTGTATGCTTGTCACTAAGTTTTGATTAGGTTTGTATGGCGTTGAGTGTAATTGTAGGTCGTAATGTCGTCAGTCAACAATTTTTTTTCAAAACCACAAGTCACTTTCTTTCCAAAACTTTCTGCTTTCCACAACTAACTTCACAAAGACAATCTAAATATATCTCAACACTCTATAACATTGATGACACATCACTTACAATTAAGATGACATTAAGTAAGGACATAGACATCAAGTTTACAAGATGGCGACAAGGTCACAATGGCGACAACTTCACAATGTCGACAAGGTCAAAACGGTGACAAGTTTCACAATCACTGATGTTTTACACGTTTACAAGATCAAACAAATGAATGTACTTTACGTTCACATGTAGTCTCCATGTTCAAACAATCTAATAATATATTCAAGAATGAGTCTTCACGATCACATTTAAATGTACACTGAAGTTGGACACAAAAATGTCTAAGTTCACAAATCTAGGTTTAAATGTTAATTAATTAAACCACGTTCACTTTAAAGCCGGACGAATGCCACCACGTCCACACATGTCAGGGTCTTAAACCTGGCTCGTTATACCTAACACATGTGAGACAGTACAAGTACAATGTGATTTGACTCGAGACACAAACGACACGAAGTTCAATGGATTTATTTACAGATCACATGCAAGACGATCTAGTTTGACATGTGATGATCGTTACAATACATAAGTTAGACATCAATACACTTACACACAAACCACAGCTCACAGTCTATCTCGCAAGATGTACAGGCACTCGACTTTCGGGCACAGAACTACACAAAGCCTTTCTCACTTTCATACGTCCTGTCGGTCCGAGTACCCTCAGCTGTCTGGCTATCTTTCGCAACGCGCCTTCCCTCCTGACGTGGCTTCACGAGGTCAGCGTGCGTCTTGCTTTGTCCTTGCCTGACCGCTGGCTGTCTCGTCAGCCAGCAACCTCGCAGGCAGGTAACTAATACTCGCCTGGCGGGCGTAACGATGTTACGGCATCCCTGCTAGAGCCTATTCGCCTGGCGGGCGTAACGATGTACCTGCATCTCCATTGGCAACACTTTAGACTCTGACACCCAATATACGATACATTTCTGTAATACCTCATGGTTAGGTGGCAGTTCTTCTACAGCCGCTATCCTGCTTCATGTTTAGGTGGCAGTTCTTATCCATGTGCTATCCTGTCTCATGTTTAGGTGGCAATACGATGCATTCCTATCCATACGCTTTCCTGCCCACACACCTGGCTTAATGTGTCTTTAGCGTGTAAACACACGCCTCTTTTCGATCTGTCTCTTGGGATTATTTAAACAGTAAAGCTTGACACAAGAGGTGCCCCATGTTGGCTGCATAACTAAGGTACATCTTGACCCGGAGTCCCTTGTACCTGCCATATATGAATGGCAGGGCCAGTTATATTTCAAGCAAATGACAGGTGTACCGGTTGTACAGTCGGAAATGGCTCGCATGGCATTATATATACGTTCTAGCTGAACAGCTTCCGCTGTGGCCAAAGGAGCAATAAACACTCTTCACCGTTTCCCATCATAAAACCTCTGCAGACGATTTAGAAGCAGACCGACCGACTGGCGTTTATTTCGATGGGATGGGCATCGGTCGTTCAGAAAGCAATTGCAAACTTCTGGAAGTACAAATTGCCCAATAACACCCGCAGAATCCAAAGGACTTTCGTTTGTCTTAAACGCCTACCGTCTTCAATATTGAGTTGCTATTGAATATATCTATTTGTTTACCTTCATTTCTAATCGTTGTGTAATACTCTACAGTAACATTTATTTTCAAAGGTGGATATAAGCTTTTTAGCTGAATAGCTAAAACTCAGTTTCGCTTCCATATGTTTCCAAAATGAATAGGTATTTTGAACGTATGTTGTTATATATGTTAAAATCCACCAATCCATCTATTTATCCATCCATCCATCAATTCATCCATCCATCTATTAGCACTAACACTCTCACCCACGCACAAGTGTGCACGCAAGCACACGCACACGCACGACTGTACACCCACATCTACTTATCTACCAACCTGCTTGCCTGTATGCACACACACAAAAATGCATGCCGACAGACAGACAGACAGACAGACAGACAGACACAAACATTTTATATCCTAACATCTTTATCATCTTTTATCTACTCTATTATCGATCACTAAGCGGATGATTCTCTTCCATTGTTATATTTTGAATCTTAAAAGATACCCCTGAGGACGAGAACATTTACATATTGTGTATAACCAATCTAAAGATATGGAAAATAAAGAAGGAGTTGTTTGCTGGCTTGAGGACGAAGGTTTGTGAGAAACCCATGGGTTTATGATTTTCAGAGTTGTTCTGGAAAATAAAAGAAAAATCTTCTTCTTCTTCTTCTTCTTCTTCTTCTTCTTCTTCTTCTTCTTCTTCTTCTTCTTCTTCTTCTTCTTCTTCTTCTTCTTCTTCTTCTTCTTCTTCTTCTTCTTCTTCTTCTTCTTCTTCTTCTTCTTCTTCTTCAGCTTTCCGAGCCATTGAGGTTCTTTGCTGCAAATACAATCCGTCTCCATTCGTCTCTCTGGTGGACCTTCTCTTGCCAGTAGTTGATTCCAAGTGCTTGTAGGTCTGTACATGTATTATCTCTCCACCGTCTTCTTGGTCTACCTCGGGGTCTACGGTATTTATTTCCTGAGTGTAAGCGAGTTTTGTTTCCCTATTATCTTCCATTCTTTCTTTATGCCCCAGCCATTGTAGTCTATTTGCCTTCATGATACCAGTGATTAGCGGGGACTTAAACAGATCATAAATGTCTTTGTTACTTCTTCTTTTCCACTCTCCACTTTGTGTATCCCTAATGGGTCCAAAGATGCGTCTTAAAATTTTGTTCTCAAAGGTTTGTAACAAGGCTTCGTCTCCTTTCGTTGTACTCCAGGTTTCAGAGCCATACAGCACAACTGGTCTGATCAGTGTTTTGTATATTGTGATTTTGGTGTTACGAGATAGCGCCTTTGATTTTAGTAGATGTTGTAGTGCATAGTATATCTTATTTCCAGAGTTGATTCTAGTTTGTATTTCTTCCCTTATGATGTTGGAGCAGTTGAAGATTGTACCCAGGTATTTGTATGTTTCCGTTCTTTTAATGGTCATATTATCTATTTGTATGTGGCCAGAGTTTTTAGCCATTCCGTCTCTTGAAATTACCATATATTCTGTCTTATCTTGGTTGATAACCAGCCCCATCTGTTGGGCTTTTTCCTTTAAGTGAGTCAATATTTCCAATGTCTTTTGTTCACTTTGCCCTATAATATCTATATCATCTTCATAACCAAGCAGCTTGGATGTTCCTCCAATATCACATTCCTCCTTTATCTTCCTTACAACTTTCTCTAGAGCCAGATTGAAGAGTAGCGGCGATAGTGCATCACCCTGTTTCAAGCCAGATGTTATTTGGAAGGGGTCTGATTTCCTGCCTTTATATGTTACTATATTATAAGTATCTTCCATGCATAGTCTGGTCATGTTGATTAACTTCCTTGGTATTCCAAATTCTTACATAGCATTCCATAGACTATTCCTATGGACACTATCATAAGCCTTTTTAAAATCCACAAAAATGTTATGGAGATCTCTTTTATTCTTTAAAGAAAAATATGAACTAGTAAATAGTATGTTAATCACCACATAAAATTAATTACTGTAGATATTACAAAATGCTTAACTCTTACCCAACATTAAGATTTCCTTCTGTGTGGTGACAAATTGTTGTCTGTTTAAGGGGTTATATAGTATTAGTTAATTGGTCGGTTATATAATGTTAGTGTATTGGTCGGTTATATAGTGTTAGTGTATTGGTCGATTCTTTTCAAGCATTATCAAAGCTATATTTAATCAAAGTAACTCGCTTCTGTCACAAGCGCTTGGAAATATGGCCTTAAAGTACAGACCTTCCACCTTATATAATGAAAGAGTATGCTATACGACATTTGTTATATCTTTTTTTTTTTATTGCATATCCTTTACAGGACATCGCTGTCAACACCAGCATCTTTCAGCTGTATGTTGATTTCTTGGCAAGATTACGCTCAGTAGTTTGCCATTGCTTTCTGAGCTGCCGGCTCACATACCGCGTAGGTTACCGATATGATTTGAACCACTGCTGATTCTCACCGTCATCACGTTAACCACGAGAGTATACGAGATTACGGAGAAAAGTCGTAACCTCTAGGCCAGGAAGCCGGCATATTTGTCGATTCAGATATAATAAATGTGTAAGCTTCAAGACATTTGTTGTATGAGAGACAATGCATTTAAAACCTGATCTAACTCTTCTGTCCCAGGTTTTGACAGTAAATGTCCACAGGAAATCACCATGAAAAAATCACAAATGCATCACTTGCAAATCAAAGCGGCTAACTGCAGAGTGGAAGTACCTACTAGGGAAGACAGATTTCTTTAAAATGCTTTGCTAAATGTAAGCAGTTAGAGAACACATTACACAGTGGTTGTGATTCCATGGGCAGAGCCAATCACACCTCATACATTGCTTGCAAATTGCTGAAAATGTTATTGGGCAAAGGGCCAGCAGATGGCGTCTGCAAATTGTTTCAAACTTTTTGTTTTGTTTTGTCTTTATTACAATTTTAAAATGTTCCCTTTGCAAGCATTAGCAGTAAGAATGTTTTCAGAAAACGCAAACACAAAAATAACTCTTCCTGGCATGAAATCTCAAGAGGTAAGTATATAGATGGCTTGGCCAGATTGCCAGACGACATCTCGGGGTATAGAATAATTCAAACAATGCAACTTGATAACAAAACACAGCTCGTAAACAACCGTCGTCAAATGCAGGTTTCAGAAGCCAAAACGGAACTGAAGAACTAAGTCTACTCCTGTTAGACTTTGACAGCTTACGACGCTGTTTATTTTCGCAGCGCACAGGCTTGTAGCAACGACAATAATAAATAATAATATACTGTGCCTGTTCTGTCCAGGTCGGGCAGTATTACAATTATAATTAAGACGAATAATATGTCCCAAGCCATCTCCGCTCGAATCTCTAAACAATGTCCTTGCCCGTCCACACGGCGTCCTTCTCTCTATCTTCTAAGTGTCCTTCCTGCCGTTTATCTGACATCGAGTTTTCTGCGTTCGTCTGCCTGTTTATTTGTGGCTTAGATGAACGTTGTCTCCACATATTGTCTCGTCCATTCCAGTTATTAACTCAGCCACTAATGCGATATAAAGCCAGTGCCTAGCCAACCTATCGTTCCCAAATCAACATAAGCTGCCGCTCCTAAGAAGCTCCCAAGTCCGTCTGTTGTTGTTGTTGACAATCTTCCGTGACGTTTCTGTGTTATCACGTCATATCCTTGGATTTATTAGCATTTTGGCTTTGGGATTCTCTGATATTTCTAATTTGTCTTATTACGTCACACCTGCTACTTGGCACAGATGGCATGGTCGGGACAAGAATACGGAGCTCATCCATGACTGGTGATCGTGTAAGATGGCGAAACATGATCGCCCACGATTACTGGCATGGCACATGATGATAATAATAAAGTAGTCACTGAGTGACATCTGCTAATTGTGGGCTGAACCTCCAGCCATTTTAAAGTGTGCGTTATAATAAGAATTAACTTATCTAAGACCATTTCTCAGAAAACTTTTTCACAATGCAAGATGCTTCTTCTTCGGATATCAATATGAATAAACCAAAGAAAGCAGTAATCAACTGACTTAAGCTTGTTTACGTCCCGCATAGTGTTTGTCCTCAAATGGAGCGGGTGTGTGTCAAAAATACTGGTCTCTCTATTCAACTCGTACATATATGTTGGACACTCCTGCAACAGATGTTTAGCTGTCATTTTACCATCTCCACAGTTACACCCATCAGTCATCATCATCAAGTGCCGTGCCAGCTGGCGTAGGCGTTCATGGCTCTCCACAGATCTCGGTCTTTGGTTTTCTGGATCAACTCTGCTGCTGATATTCCTCCATGCCACCGTCTCAATCTATCCAGCATCATTTCTCTTGGTCTGCCTCTGCCTCTCTTCCCCTCGATCTTTCCAGTTGTTACGATGTTCTCCAATGCCTCTCTTCTCATCACGTGACCGAAGAAAGATGATTGTCTCTGTCTTATTGTTGTATATACTGTTCTAGTTTCATTAGACTGTTTCAGGCAGTCATCGTTAGTTACTCTGGCAGTCCAAGGAATTCGCAACATTCGTCTCAGGAACCACATCTCTGTTGCTTCTAATCACCCATCAGTACCTCATATATTTACTTGTAGTTGATTAAACATGTTGTATTTCATGTTTTGCCTGCTCCGTGGCCAAGGAGGTACGGACTCAGTTCGTAGTCCTACATACCCGCGTTTGAAACACAGCTGTGGACGATTTGGCAGCAGACAACTTTACTTTGGTTTTTTATGAAATGGTATGTGTATCTGTTGTTCAGAAAGCAATGGCAAACTGTGTGTGTGCATATCCTTTTACATGAGTTAGTTAGTTAGTCGACAGATCATCCTCATTGCACATCGAACCATTCAGTCCATAAGTGCTCGGATCCCCTCCTCAGCAAATCTCGCAGTGTGTAGCGGCTAACGACACCAGTTCTGTGTTGGTTTATCAATCTTCTTTGGCTTCTTGCGTAGTGGTCTTGTTTTCCACACCTCTTTTAATTTGCTGTTCTCGCAGTCTGACCATGGTTGTAGATTCACAGTCATCACTTGGTTCTCGCAAAAGTCTTGTAGAGCATTCAGAATGTCAGCCTGGTCCATGGCGCGTCCGCCCTCCATAGTAGCCTTACCCGCGAGCTTGTCAGCCGCTCATTTAATTGTTCTCCCGCATGCCCTGGCACGAAGATGAAACTGCTATTGTTGATGTCTTGGCAAGTTAACGTTCAGTAGTTTGCCATTGCTTTTTGAATGACCGGCTTCCATATCATGCAGTCTGCTGCCAAATCGCGCGCAGCTGTGTTTCGTGCGCATGTAAGCGGAATTACGAACAGCGTCCATAACATCTTCGCCACGGAGCTCGGCAGTGGCAAACGTAAACTTTCCCAGAAGATAAGTTGAGTTGAGTTGAGTTAAGAACCGACATCACTGCACTCAGGACATTCATATACGTGATCCGCCTTCTCGTTCAACAGCCAGCGAAGAGTCATATTAATTACTTGCCCAGAAATCACGAACAGCCAAACCATGCTTGGGATTGACTGCTACGTCCTGTAAAGGATATGCAACTAACGTTAACAGGTTACTCCCACGAGTATCTCATATGTTTGTTTAGTTTATTAAACTTGTAAATGTCAACATGTTTTGATTCTATTATTTAATTCGCCGCGATTGTCCGCTCCCAGCTTTACATCGACCCTGAGAAACAAAGTCTGCTTCTTATCTTGAGCATGATGTCTGCTCGTCTGCTGGCTTGTTTGTTGGCGTCTCGGGGGCAGTTCTCGGCCAAGTTTCGCCTCTAATCGATCTAGTTTAACAGCGTTTTCTCAACTTGTAAGGTAAACTATATTAACAGAAGAAAGTCTAACGAATGCGTTATTAATTTAGTTTAATGTTTTCTGCTTAAAACCATCGTTCCAGTTTGGCGACCGACTTTCACTTTCGCTTTTTTAGGTTATCAGCAGACTGATGATCACTCAGATCAGAGTCAGACCTACATAATACTTACTACAATTACAATGTTATAACTACATGTTGTCGCTGTTGCCACATGTCGCATTTTGTGGAGCACTTATTCATATAGTGAAGGCTCGCCCGACTTAAACCTGGTTAACAGTATTTCTGTTTTAGCTACAAATTTAGTACAAAATACAAGTACAAGCCTGGTCTGGTTCATACATGAAAATGTGCACAAATGAACAAGAAGTACTCCATGTAGCAAAATAGCATTGAGTCTGACAAACTCTCAGACACTGTAATATAATAATAATAATAATTATATATTAATATTTAATTTATTATTTATAACATAATATATTAACTCTGATAGTGTGATACTGATATATTAATTATAATGTAAAAAAAAAAAAAAAAGCTACCTGTCCTTTTACAGAATGTTGCAATCAACCCCCACAGCATTTCTTTATTGGCTATTTGTAATTTACTGATTTACTAGTAGGCTGTTTTTATGCTTAGTAAATAGTTGATGATGATGATTAATAATTTTTGTTGTTAAATGTAGTGAACATAACTTCGAGTTTCACGCTCACATGTGAATAGACTCACTAATTAATATTAATCATTACAATACAACAACCCTTTGTACTAATTACTAATAGATCATATTTGTAATGTTAACATGATGTAGCAGAAATTAAAAAAAAGTAAACTTAAACTACACCTTGGGTAGAAAAAATGCAATAAGCATTCAAATTCCTGTATAATAGGAATTTAGAAATGTGATCAATCATGTGTTATAGTTATGTTAAGGACATTATATACCTATACCCCAATGGAGGAATAAAGAGCAGAAAAAGAAGACAGTTGGTAGGAGGCAGGAGTAGCGTAGCAGATAGATGCTGGCCTGGTGGTCTTGGGTTCAAATCTGCCATGAGGTAGATTTTTAAAAATTGTCCTGTGCTAAGTCAACTCAGCATCAAATGGATTTGAGGAAATGTCGTGGAAGTAAAGGCAGCCGGTGTGATAATCACAGCATCAACAACTGAGTCCTGATTAGTTAGTTGCATATCTTTTACTGGACATTGCAGTCAACCCCAGCATTGTTTGGCTGTTTCTTGGCAAGTTTCTGTTCAGTAGTTTGGCAAGAAAGTTGAAATATTTTGGTCACTTGAAACGTCACGAAAGTTTGGAGAGAACAATAATGCAGGGGTATATGCCTGGGAAGAGAGGAAGAGGAGGGCCAAAGAGAAGATGGGTGCAGGATGTGGCGGATGATCTCTAGATGGGTGTATCGGACGCGGGACATCTTGCTTATGATCGAGAGGTTTTTCGGAAGGTTGTTTTGGAAGCGAGGTTCTGCAAAGGACATGCTACTGAATGAATGAATGAGTTTGGCAATGTTTCTGAACGTCCTGCACTCATAACATTTTATAAAAACCAACTGCAAGGAGGTCTGCTGCCAATTCACCTCCAGCTGTGTTTTGAATGCGGTATGCAGGATTATGAACTGCGTCTTTAACCCCTTTGCCACAGAGCCAGCGTAGTGCTGATTACTGTATCGAAATATGGGTTTAGCACCATACACCCAAGGCACTTTAAGGCATGCAGAAGCATTCTTTACTTACATGCTGTGACCTGTAGAGTGTCGGGCGGAGGAGCGCAGTTGGGAGGATACAAGCCTTACCCTCATCATCATCCAGTGCCTTGCCAGCTGGGGTGGGTTATCATGCCTCTCCAAAAATTACGATCTCCGACTGTCATGGATCAATTAATGTGTTGACTCCCTTCTGTGCCATGATACAAGACCGTTAAAAATCTTCTCCTGCTTTCTTCCTATATCTTTCTTTCCACAAATCTTTCTGGTTGTCACATTATGTTCCAGTTTTTTGTCTTCTCATAACATGGCCAAAAAAACGATGACTGCCTCTTTCTGATTTTTGTGGTAAGTTGTCTTTACGACTCAACTTCCCTTAAAACATTCCTGATTGCTCATTTTGGCTGTCCAATTAATTTTCAGCATTATTTTATAAAACCCTTACCCTAGTGTGAGGAAAAGCAACCTAAAGACTAAATGTCATGGCCGGCAAACTAGGCCCTAAGCCTTGGTCGGCAACTGGTCTAAGATCGAAGCTCTGACAGGCGGACAGAGCATTGCTTTGCTGATCTGGTAGTTTCTACAGCTTGTTTTGTTCCAGATGTACTGGTGTTACCTTTCCTCTGGAGTAAATAAGGCAGGCTGAGAGAGGGATCATGCTGCTAAGGGCAACAACACATGGTCTATAAATTCAGCTCAGGCTTTGTGCCATGGAGAGGTAAAATTCCATTTTACAAACTATTGTCTGTCAAGACCTCAAGGTGCCAGTCATTCAAAGTGTTATATTGAGAGAAATTATGCTGGAGGGCATAAGATAGTGGTATGGAGGAAAATCATCAATACAGTTAATTCAGAAAACTATAGACCTAGATCTATGTAAACATGAGCGCCTACATCATTTGGCATTGCACATGAAGTTGATAATATCATGAATGTGTGGAAATAGTGACCACAGATACCAATCCATCATCCTTATTTTGTTACTTTTGTTTTAATTGACTTTTGTATTAATAAAAAGAACATTTTCATCAAAAGATTTTATATTCTCACAGAATCTTCCATCTTGAAAGAAAAAATCCAGGCTAGTGTATGCACCATGGACTTAAGACATTCACACAAAGAAGACGTGGTACTCCTGTATGCTCACTATTCAGCACAGAATCTTGCCAAGCAAATTGCCGAGTGCTGCCATAATGGTCGGGAGGTAAAATTAGCCAATGACAAAAAGGCTGCCTCCTCCAGCGTGCTTGTGCCTGATGTAGCTAGCAAGTGTGTGGCACATGAACGCTCTGCTTTACAAACTGACGCCTCATTGCATGTACGTTTTATGATCTTATGCACTAAACTATATATTAATTGCTTGTTATTTTGTTCTGGTTGTTAGGATCTGTTGATTCAGTTTAACTCTCAGCCAGCTAAGAGTCACACTGCTAATCGGACTAACTGACATCTGATTGAAAGTTCTCCTAGTCTTCCCTCTCAGTTTTGAGATTCGGCCAGAACCCCTGCCAATTCCCCGCCATATCATTCTCTGCACATAGGATTCTCAGTCTGTTCCTCCTCCCCCCCCCCCACCCCCCACTTCTCCACTTGGTCTCACAGGCGCTGCGACCACCTCCCCCTTGTCCATAGGTAGTATACCACTGAGAGGTATATTCCCTGCCAGCCTATCAGCCTGTTTATTCTCCCGCATAACCAGGGCAGAAAATCCATACAAGTTCTCACAATATGTGACCTCTGAAGTGAGGCAAGCCATTCTACATGAAAAATTCATTTCTCCATCTTACAGTGAATACATTGTGTGTTACAGCAGTCTCCTCCAACCATCGGAAGACTGCTATTACTGCTTCCACCTCCATTCTTATGCTGGAGGTCGTAGTCTCATATGCCAGACTCTCCTTTGTCAAGCTTCATCCATTAGCCTTCGCAATGAAACCCCAGCCTCTATGTTTGTTTCTCACCACTGACCCATCGATGTAGGTCACTATGGCACCTTGATGTGTGTTGCCCTGGATCTGTTATTGCACCTCAAACTGCAGCCTGCTGCCCATTCTATACACTCACAACCCAGTGTTACTATTACCTTGTTCCAGTCAGACATGTCTTCCAGTACTTTTACCCACTCTTTTTCAAAATTGATGTTCTCTATTTCACACATCTGGCTGATAGATATTTCTGCCATCCAGGGCCTGCCTCTTCTCAGTCTATGATCCTTGACCATATCCAAGGCTTCATGCAGGGGATGATCCCTTTCTGCAGCAACTCTCAGGTACCATTTGGCTTGAAGGACCCTGCGCCTGTCAGCAATTTTTGGTAGTGTAAGGATATGCCCTTTGTGCACCCTAGGTTCACTTGCATGGCCGCATTCTGTATGCTTTCCAACCTTTCCAGGTGGTTCTTTGATACTGTCAGCAACCTCAACCCATACCCAATGACTAAGATTATCAACTGTGAAAATAGCATGTAAAGCATCCTCTGCTCTACCCCGGTTGCTACTGTCGCCCTCATTACAATAAGTCCCTTACCAGCCTTCACCACCAATCTCAATTACTTCAATTTACTCTCTCTACTGTATATATATATAAATATATACATTACGAACACTAATAGAAAGGTCAATAGAGAAACAGAGAGACATATATTTATGCTTCATAGATTATACTAAGGCATTTGATAAAGTAAAACATGATAAGCTGATTAAAATGTTGGACATTGATGGGAAAGATTTAAGAATAATAAAGAATATATACTGGAACCAAGTAGCAGCAATTAAAATGGGAAATAAAGAGGGTAGTTACAAACAGATAAAGCTAAAAGTATGACAGGGGTGTGTCTTGTCACCCGATTTCTTCTCCCTATATAGCGAAGTAATAATAAGAGAGATCAAAGAGAAGCCAGGAATACTAATCGGAGGATATAACATAAATAATATACGCTATGCAGATGACACAGTATTGGTGGCGGATAATGCAACAGACCTACAACAATTGTTGGGCATTGTAGTAACAGAGAGTGCACAGAAAGGACTCTCCTTGAATATCAAGAAAACAGTAACAATGGTGACATCAAAGAAAATGGGGACACCAAAATGTGACATAGAAATAGAAGGGGAAATTCTCAACCAAGTCGATAATTTTAAATACCTAGGGGTACTTATAACATCAGATGGAAGATGTACAACAGAGATTAAGAGCAGAATAAGGCAGGCAAAAGCCGCATTTCAGAAAATGAAGAGTATCTTATACAATAAGTCGCTATCAGTGTAAGAAAGAAGAGTGCTAAAATGCTATATAGAACCAGTTTTGCTGTATGGCAGCGAATCTTGGAATGTAAATGAACAAATTAGGAAGAACTTAGAAGCAACAGAGATGTGGTTTTTAAGACGAATGTTGCGAATTCCTTGGATTGCCAGAGTAACTAACAACGATTGCCTGAAAGAGGCTAATGAAACTAGAACACTATATACAACAATAAGAAAGAGACAAACAGCTTTCTTTGGTCATGTGATGAGAAGAGAGGCATTGGAGAACATCAAGACAACTGGAAAGATCGAGGGGAAGAGAGGCAGGGGCAGACCAAGAGAAATGATGCTGGACGGATTGAGATGGTGGCATGGAGGAATATCATCAGCAGAGTTAATCCAGAACACCAAAGACCGAGATCTGTGGAGAGCCATGAACGGCTACGCCAGCCAGCAGGGCACTTGATGATGATGATGACTGTGAGGATGTCCATTCAATGTACTACAATCTACATCCGCCTTCACGATTCTGCTATCCAGGGAATACCATACAACCGATGCCTTGTCTGGATTAATTACGGCCCCTGAGTCCAAGCACCACTGCGCCACCCTGCTTACTGAAGTCTTAGCCACTCTTTCCCTTTCTCTTCCCTGTCTGTACATTAGCACATCAACTGCGAATGTCAATATTTTACCAATTCCTGGTGCCTCAATAGCTGTGACTTTGCTGGTGTATACATTAAACAGCACAGGGGACATAGTAGATCCCTGTGGCAGCCCAGGTGTTATAGTACAGGGTCAGAAGTCCATGAACCCATGCAAAGTGCAATTTTATGCTCATAAAGTACTGACACAATCCATTTGACAATTCAAGGGCAGATCTCCATATCCAAAAGAGTGTATATCTAATGGTTGCTCTAATATCTCTGCTATACTCATGTCTACTGATTAGCACTGACACATCTATCTTAACTACTTACATGTAATCTAGATTATAAAGCATAGGAAATATATCCATCCATCCATCATGTGCTATGCCGATAAGCGTGGGCGGTCATGTTTTGCCATCTCACTTGATCACTAGAGTCGTGGATCAGCTCCATGTTTCTGTCTTGACCATGCCACATGGCCAAGTCATCCAGGTATTTAATTCTTGGTCTTCCCTTTGGTCTCCTCCATTCGATCTTGCCAGTTGTCACCAAGTTCTCCAATTCATTTCTTCTCATAACATGCCCAAAATATTTTGACTGTCTACGTCTAATGTCTCTAATCAGTTTACGATCTTCATTTGTTTCTTGTAGGACTTGTTCATTGATTTTTCTGTCTGTCCATGGTATTCTTTGCATTTTCCTCAGAAACCACATTTCCACAGCCATCAGATGTTTTTCAGCTTGTCTGCTCATTGTCCACGCTTCACATCCAAATAAAAGTACAGGTTCTATGTAGCACTTCAACACTCTTTTTCTCGTTTCAATTGATATCTTTTTGTTGGTCAGTATGTTTTTCATCTTGCAAAAGGCTACCTTAGCCATGGAAATTCTTGTTCTAATCTCTTGAAGGCATCTCCCATCAGATGTTATGACTGTTCTGAGATAGCTGTCCGATTCACTTGTTTAAGTATATGCCCATTTACTTGTATATTACATTGTGGTATTTCTTCCTTCCTAGTGACGACCATAATCTGTGTCTTCTTACAATTTAATTCTAACCCTAGTTGTTCGCTGTGTGCAACAACCGCATCTACTAAATTTTGCAGGTCCTGTTCATTGTCTGCAATCAAGACTGTATCATCTGCATATCTAATGTTATTGATGTATCGATGTTGATTCCTTCCATATCTTCTATATTTCTGAAAATATTTTCACGGTACAAGGAAAAAAGATCTGGAGACATTACACATCCCTTCCTCACACCTCTCTTAATAGGCTGATATTGACCTACTTCATTATCAATTCTTATGTCAGCTGGTTGTTTCCAATATATGTTTATTTACAAGTCTAAGGTCTTTTCCATCAATTTGTAGATCTTCAAGCATCCTTAGTAAAAACAAAAAGATTTAAGTAGGAGCTGCAAATGCATGATGACTGTGTGCACTCATCTGATGGTTCAATGGTCCTCGGTTCAAACCACTCTCTACATGGGATTTTTGTTCTTGATTACATAGCTCCAGGGTTCACCCAGCCTCAAAATGGTTATCATAAAGGTAAAGTGGCCTGCATATTGCTGACCACATCTACTGACCACATCTACTGACCACATCTACTGGCCACATCTACTGACCACATCACCAGCTGAGTGCAGTTTGCACAAGCAAATATGGGCCCAAAATAATATCTCCCAGTGTTTACCTTCTGTGGATCATACTGATAAAAATAGACGTTTTCTTATTTCATAATCATTCTACATATTTCATTGAGTGAACGTTCAGTTCTTTTGTTTTTTTGCATGTTTTTCTTTCAGTGCTATTAGATTTGTAAAAGATCAGTATCGTTGGTGCATGCTTTGTTTGTCTGTACTTAACATATATTTGGCTTGTATTGTATTATCCATATTTACCAAATATTTACTTAGAGTAACATTTCTGTATTCACATTATATTTATTTGGCTTACATTATTTTTTAATTTGCGGGAAAACAAATTCTAAATTAACATTTTAAACATGTTGTTTTGGCTTGAACTTTTGTCATTATTTAACTGATTCTGTGACAAACAGAAAGTAGGTTTGGACCAAACAAAAATGGATGCTGGGAAATGGGAAGTAGGGGTGTGTCACAGTTATAACCTAAAAGTTGTTATTATGGTAGCAGACATGTAGTATTTATATCAAATTAACGGGGGTTGCATAGGGAAAATTACTGTATATGTATAAGCCATTGGCAGAACTGGGAAGTTGTTTAAGATGGTTAATCATCCCATGACACTTAATCAGTTAAAAGAAAAAGTTTCTTATGCACCTTCTGCTTGGAATCTTGATTATTTCCACATCTCAGTTACATGATTTTGATTCTGGTCTAGTACTTAATTTATAGTTAATCTTTCTAACAAATTACATTGTAAATGCTAAAATGAATGTATTATGTTTGTACTTGTGAAATACTAAAGACATCATATACTAAGACATGACTTTATTGGTGCCGTGACGTCATTGTCAGAGTCCTACTTAGTAGCTCTGTCTCGCTCGCTGGACTTTGACAGGCAAATTACAACATCTACAACACATCTACTAATAACACATGAATACAATCGGAAACTGGCAGGAGCTATCTCCTAAACAATCATTTATTACAATATATATTACAGGCCGACAACATAGTCGCACTTCACGCTCAAACAATCGATCACCACTAACAGCCACGCGCTAGCTCACAATGGCGATCTTTACACTGTCGCCCGCATGATCATTCACAATCACAACTTCACATCATCCCGCACATATCACAGTTAGTACATTCCTCGAATATCACTGCACAACGTTCATCTCCATTTATCCGTCACAACCACTATCGTTCTATCGTTCTATCGTTCTCTCGATCTCCACACGTCCGTCTCTATCCGCTGCCTCACACACAATGCCTCTCTCCTGGTTGACCTTCCCACATCACGTGGCTCTGTTCACGGGATTCTTGCCTGACCGTCCGCTAGCCAAGCCGTGGCGTCTCTTACTGCCCTTTACCTGAGTCATGCTTACACTGACTCTCGCTTACATACCGGCGCTTACATTCTTCCTTACACATGTCATATAAGACCATGACATTCTCCCCCCGCACAACCAATGTGGCACTTACTCCTGGAAATGTGACACATTCTGTTGTTGTTACTCTTGTTTCATCTTTCTAACCTTGTCAGGGGATTATATGATCATAAGTATACGGTTGCGTCCCCTTTTGCTCTGATCTTTTCCGAGATTACCTTCAAACATTGTTCTCTCTTTTTCAGTATTGAGGTTTCTCTCAAGGTTTTGTCGTGGTCTGACAAATGTTCTGGCTGGGTCTACTTGTCACACCTCGTTATATTATTTAACCACCACTCCGTGACATTACATTCTGTTCATATTTCTCAATCGATTGTCTGTGCATTCTCATCTCATAGTTATTGTGGCTATGCTGGTTTAAGGATTCTCCATTGGTTTACGTCTCGAATAAGGCTACAACTTCCTCTTACAGCATTCTTAAATTTTCTCTCTATTCAGACGTGGTTTCCCTCGTCTATATTTAATGCACACTACTCGATTCTTTATGAGCACGCTATGTCAATGTTGTGGTCATGGTTCGAATATAATTCATGTATGTCATAGTCCCCCTTACCTCATCTTATGTCGGACCGTGAGTTGTTTCCCTTTGTGAGCACACCTTGTTTACTGTTATGGAGAGTAGTTAATCTCTTTGGTTGGCATCACCCTGTTGGTATATTCCTTCTGGTTACCATATTCTGATGTTAATTCTATATCACTATTGCTAAGCGTCATTCGTCGGGCTATCCAGCATACGCGAAGGCAAGTTTGGTAACAATCGCGCACTGGGATTGCCAGGCGTTGATTCTCAGCATTACAACTTATACTATTCGCCCCTATACTTACGCTCATATGTACATATCACATTATAACAATACATAGTATTATAATAATAAAATTAGACATAGGATGTTACATACAGTTAATACATATACAATAAAATATACATCGTCGATGACTTCCTGCCCATATAGGATACCGTTCTTGTCCTGTGGAAGTTATGCACACGGAATTACTTTAACAGTGTTCAATGTTCGGTTCCGAGCTGGAATCTTTGGCATGTCTTCTCTCGCATACGATTATTGACGTCCTATGTATACCATGATATTGTCTTTCCTTCTGTATAGTGCTTAAGACTGTTCACCAAGTTTGGCCAATTTGTAAGTCTGTTCTGTAAAACTGCTGGAATTCACACGTATACTGTAAAATTGCTGGAATTCACACGTATAAAATAAGAATTAAGTTCAGTGGCCTTAATTTTGAATGTGGCCATGGTGCGTCTGTCTGTCACTGTCTGTGCCATAGTTTGTAGGTTGGCCTCTGGTTCTTTAAACTGATCACCAGAAATGAGTGTCTGTACTGGTAAAGCTGTCGTCGTTGTTCGTCGATTTCCAAAAGGTAGATTCTGTAGATACTCGTTTGAAACAAAGTCAATCTGGGTATATCTTACTATTTGATACCTGAAATCACATGTTGAGTCTTACTGTTTTGCTGGTGACACTTTCACGTTGAAGGACCTTTCATGCTGGTCTTTACAATGAAGTGTGCTAGTATCATAGCGCTGGAGTCGTACAGCAGACAAGGCAACTCTGGAGTTACTGGATCTAAGGATATAAAGTGGGTTACGGTTAAAATTTTCCGAAAGGTGGGGATTTTCAAATTTCATGTTGAGATCATTTTGAGTGCTATCTCCAAACCTGCACTCGTACATGTGTGTATACATTCAATAGTTCAAACAATAATAATACACCATGTGTAGTTTTCAAAAGTAATCGTGCATGTTTGTATGCTTTTCTGCAATTTGTGTCTATTTTCCAAAATGTGTAGGGTAATTTGTTGCTGATCTTTGTCAGTAATTCCACCGACTGATGATTTACATTGCTCAGCATAAGTATGTGTCTGAGTTGATTTGACATAGTGTTTAGCAGTGGTAACACCAAACCTTGCTTCAACAGTAATGATATAAGTAACAAAGTTTGCTGGTTTGTCATGAGTAATATCATCTGTGTTGCGTCATGATAATGTGGAAATAAAACTGTCTGTGAAGACATTTGTTTTGTATTTACAATGAGTAGTGCAAGTATAACCATCCACTGTATGCCCTTGGTTATGTGAGTAGTTAACAGGGAGTACATGGAGTATAGTATGTCACATAATGATTTGTGATCTTCCCTCACTGTTGTGAACTGTTTGTTTTCTGCACCTTTTTCATTGTGATGATACACACCAGTTTCTGTTTCTTCTTGTCTTGAGATGGTAATCAAGTTGGTATGGTGTGGTACCTTGGTCTGTTCATCATGTTGTTGTATGATGAGTGGGGTAGTTAAGTCAGTACTTGTTGTGGTGTTAACTTTTTCCTCTGTGTGATTTTTGGACTCTGTGTAGTCTGTCACATTTAATACATTTCCAATTAATAAATCACAACATGGATTGTCTAATAAAGCACAAGTTACTCTGCCTGATAGGAAAGGTGATTTTATATTGGCCCATGCCATGGGATATTTCTCTACTGTCCCTGAAACAGTTTTGCAATAGATGTACTCATCTAGGTAGTCTTTAGGATCAGCTAGGGTCTTTCGAAGACCGATAAGACAGGACCCTGTGTCGCGTACACATGTGCATACTGTGTCATTGATGTAACCTTCATGGAATGTTAGTTTTCCTAACGACAGTCTTGAGGTTTTGTTCATTTCCTCACCTTCTTGTTGAGTATTGACCTCTTTACATAAGGAATGAGGCTGAGTGATGTTAACAACATTATTGAAATATGGTACAAAGTCTGATGGGTAAAACTCAGCTTGTTCTGACTTTGCAGTGTTTGGTCTTGTTTTCGTCTTTGTGATGTTTACTTTTGCTAAGTTCTTTGCTGAACTGTCTGTTGCAATGTTTATGGCTGCATTTGCCTTTGCTATCTGTAATCTTTTTACACCTTCACATTCAAAACGTCTGTGGCCATAAGCAAGGCAAAAATGACATTTTGTTCTATATTTCCTTTGATTTACCTTCCCCAGTTTTTGTGCTATTATAGTATTTAGGTATTCTTGATAAGTGGGATTCTTATCGCATATTCCATTTTCTGTATGTGGAGTGCTACAATGTTTGCACAGTACTGGTTTTGTTTTCTGTGGTTTGTTTTGACAATCTGTGGCTGCAGATGCCGTTGTTTTCACAGTACTTTTCTGTTGAGTGTTCTTAACCAGGTTTAAACTTTGGTTGTAGTATTCGCGGCATTTTTCTAGTAAGTTTTTGATAGGTTCTTTGTTATGTTCTTCTAAATATTTTCCGCACTCGGCTGGTAGTGTTGCTTTAAGTTTTTCTATAAGCAAGAAATTTATTACTCCTTGATTGTCATCTGAATGTTTAATTACGGATATTAGTTTTCTGAAAAATTTTTCTAATTCACATATATACTGGGTGAATGACTTGTCTGTGGCTGGTTTCACATTTTGTATTTCTAATTTTAGAGTCTCGAAAGAGATTAGATAGTAATTTAATATCCTTGCTTTCCAATATTCATAGTCTTCACTGTCTGTATCTGGTATGATCTTCTGTACTTGTTTCTCATCTATTGGTACGTATCTTCTATACCATACATACCAGCGAATTTTTGGAATTTTATAGTCTTGCATTTTCTTCTCAAATTCCTGTGTCCACTCCCGTATTAGGTTATGTTGTCTTTTACAATTTTCTTCGTCTTGTGCCTGTGTACGTTGGAAAAAAACGTGCAACTTTTTGTAATGTTTTGTGCCAAAGTGATCTGAATAATCTCGAATTGGTTCCTCATCTGAACTGGCGTCACTACTGAACATTTTCTGTTACTTGATATTTAACTCTATCAATGATGATGTTTATGATGTTTACACAAGAAAATCAGAGAATGCAGATTTGGGTAATTAGCAATCAAAATTAATCAACTTATCTTTCTCTGCTGACTACTCGAACGCTTGATGTACAGGAACGTGATTCTCGTGTTGGTTACCGCTGACCTGGTCTGATTACGTCGGTCGCTTTGTAGAATTGAAACCTGCTGTGGAAAGAAATGATGTTATTTTCGTTCTGACTCTATTAACACATCTTTATTTTACAATTTCTAATATATTGTGGAATAGGTCTTCTTCTTCTTTACAAAAGTGGCTTCCTTTTGTGCGTTCTACATGAGCGTGTGGTTCATGTGTACTTCTGACACCATTATACCTGTCAGAGTCCTACTTAGTAGCTCTGTCTCGCTCGCTGGACTTTGACAGGCAAATTACAACATCTACAACACCTCTACTAATAACACACGAATGCAATCGGAAACTGGCAGGAGCTATCTCCTAAACAATCATTTATTACAATATATATTACAGGCTGACAACATAGTCGCACTTCACGCTCAAACAATCGTTCACCACTAACAGCCACGCGCTAGCTCACAATGGCGATCTTTACACTGTCGCCCGCATGATCATTCACAATCACAACTTCACATCATCCCGCGCAAATCACAGTTAGTACATTCCTCGAATATCACTGCACAACGTTCATCTCCATTTATCCGTCACAACCACTATCGTTCTATCGTTCTATCGTTCTCTCGATCTCCACACGTCCGTCTCTATCCGCTGCCTCACACACAATGCCTCTCTCCTGGTTGACCTTCCCACATCACGTGGCTCTGTTCACGGGATTCTTGCCTGACCGTCCGCTAGCCAAGCCGTGGCGTCTCTTACTGCCCTTTACCTGAGTCATGCTTACACTGACTCTCGCTTACATACCGGCGCTTACATTCTTCCTTACACCTGTCATATAAAACCATGACAGTCATGTTGCTCGATGCTTGATGTATCAAAGTTACACATTGACTTGGTTTTGAACCAGCAGACAATAGATGAATTCAGGGGCATTTAGCCGCAAGTGTAACTAGTTAATCCAATATGAGAATGGAGATAGATGTCATTTTGAAATTACGACCTTATGTTTGCGACCATAAGTTTGATTCGCAGAATATGAGTGTTGAAGTGCTACATACAACCTGTACTTTTGTATGGATATGAAGCGTGGACAATGAGCAGTCGAGCTGAAAAACATCTGATGGCTGTGGAAATGTGATTTCTGAGGAGAATGCAAAGAATACGATGGACAGGCAGAAAAACCAATGACCAAGTCCTACAAGAAAGAAATGAAAATCGTAAACTGATTAGAGAAATTAGATGTAGACAGTCAACAATTTTTTGGGCATGGTATGAGAAGAAATAAATTGGAGAACTTGGTGACAACTGGCAAGTTCAAAAGGAAGAGAACAAGGGGAAGACAGAAGTAAATACCTGGATGGCTTGGCCATGTGGCATGGTCGAGACAAGAACACGGAGCTGATCCACGAGTCTGATGATTGAGTGAAATGGCGAATCCTGACCACCCACGCTTATCGGCATGGCACATGATGGATGGATATGACTACTGTGAATGGGGTGGTGACTAATGTTAGGATCACCGTGGTAATGGCATCTAGTCACGGTGAGAGAACACTGGGAGAACTCACAACCTTTCTTGAGTAGATGTCTCATCTTTGACCTTTTTAACCACAGCATGGTAGGGATGTTTAGCACAGTGTAACTGGGAAAAGTCAAAACCTTTCTTGAACTTTTAGTTATTTTTTCCATCATCATGGTAGGGACGTGAAGTCACAGTGAAGCTAGGAGAGGTCAGAAGTTTCCTTGAGTGGATGTCTGATGTAAAGGTACTCTCACGTCCAAGCCAGAGATTAACAACACATTAAAAATGAGAATTGTCAAATTTTATATGTATTCAACACTACTATATGGCGCGGAAGCTTGGAGATTGAACAAGAAATTAGGAAGTTAAATAGAAGCCATGGGCATGTGGATTTACAGAAGAATATGTCATATTTCATGGAAACAAAACAGAATCAAATACTGAGGTTCTAGAAAAACTGGGAATGAAAAGAGAGTTGATGAAAGAAATAAAAAAGAGGCAAGTGTAATATTTCAAAGCAAACTATTTTCTTTACAGATGCCAAGAAAATCATGTTTTGCAAATATATTTTCAGAAATGTAGATATGAAAGGAATCACAATTGGGGGACATAACATTAGATATGCGTATGTTACAGTATTGATTGATTAATCTCCTATTGTTGACTGTTGGTACTCTAACCAGGTAGCTGAATTAATCTCCTACTGTTGACTGTCAGCACTCTAACCAGATAGCTGAATTAATCTTCTATTGTTGACTTGTTTAATGTTACGTCAGTGCTCTAACCAGGTAGCAGAATTAATCTCCTATTGTTGGCTGTTGGTGCTCTAAACAGGTAGCTGAATTAATCTCCTATTGTTAACTGTCAGCGCTCTAACCAGGTAGCTGAATTATTCTCCTATTGTTGACTGTTGGTGCTCTAACCAGGTAGCTGAATTATTCTCCTATTGTTGACTGTCTGTGCTCTAACCAGGTAGCTGAATTAATCTCCTATTGTTGACTGTCGGTGCTCTAATCAGGTAGCTGAATTAATCTCCTATTGTTGACTGTCAGCGCTCTAACCAGGTAGCTGAATTAATCTCCTATTGTTGACTTGTTTAATGTTATGTCGGTGCTCTAACCAGGTAGCTGAATTAGTCTTCTTTTATTGACTGTCAGTGCTCTAACCTGGTAGCTGAATTAATCTCCTATTATTGACTGTCAGTGCTCTAACCTGGTAGCTGAATTAATCTCCTATTATTGACTGTCAGTGCTCTAACCTGGTAGCTGAATTAATCTCCTATTATTGACTGTCATTGCTCTAACCTGGTAGCTGAATTAATCTCCTATTATTGACTGTCAGTGCTCTAACCTGGTAGCTGAATTAATGTCCTATCGTTAACTGTCAGTGCTCTAACCAGGTAGCTGAATTAATCTCCTATTGTTAACTGTCAGTGCTGCAATCAAGTAGGGGCACATAGTTGAGCCAGTGGACAGGTGGGAAACCTTGACTTTTTGCCAGTGTTTTGTTTCACCTAACAAGCTGCTGTTGTGTGTGCACACAGACTAACCTTGATTTCTTTATCACATGCTTTGATGAAAACCTCATACATTCTCATTTTATTGTTGTTATTAACACACTTGTATTGCTAGGTGGCTTTTTCTGAGTAATCACTGGCATGCCTTTTGTATTTGTGATAATGCTGTCACATGGTAATGTAGTGAAGAAACCTGGCCAACATGGTGCATAATTGCTTTTAAAAAGAATAGAAAATCATATTACCTGAGATCATGCAATCACAGATTATTTGTACTACAAAAATAGCTAAACAATTTTTAAAGAAAATTATTGACAGTAAGAAGAAGACGTGCTTAGGATTCTGCTCCTCAGAACAGGACACAAAGATTAAGCAACCATATGTATACAAAATTCAAGATTGGCGAATCAGCCATGTGCACATGTGGAATAGCGTCGCAGACAGTGGATCACATACTTCAAGACTGCCCAAAATATGAAATATCTGGCCTAGAGAAACAACAGTTGAAGATAAACTCTGAGTGAACTAAAAAGGCAGTTAAATTCATACAAGAGACAACATTGCAGATATATACAAATTTAAAGTTAACAAAAGAGGAAGAAGTACTTAGGGATGTTTTTTGTGTGTGATATTTTGCTTAATCCGACTAATTAGTATTCTTGAACTATTTTTAACTTTGTTTTCCTCTGTCTTCGATGCATTGGTTTGGTTCATATTCTATTTGTGTTATTTGTTAATATTTCTTGCACTCCACTGGATTATGTTGCATATTCTGTTTCTTCCAGTATGCAACACAGTTAAATTCTTATGTAGCAAGTTATGCAATTCCTGTAGTCTCAGAAATGTTTTATTACAAGGAATTTGTAGTTTTTTACCTGGCAAGTTCTTGTTGGAGCTTTCAACAATAGAAAGCAGATGAACTGAAACCATAGAGTACATCTGAATATAATACATTTGCTAATCATCATTAATACCTTGCCGTCTTGACAGACGATAGTTTGTTACATTGTGTTTCAAAAAGGTATAACTACAACCCACGGCAGTAGCGAATGTTACTGACAATTTCTTCTTCTTCTTCAGCATTCCGAGCCATTGAGGTTCTTTGCTGCAAATACAATCTGTCTCCATTCGTCTCTCTGGTGGACCTTCTCTTGCCAGTCGTTGATTCCAAGTGCTTGTAGGTCTGTATGTATATTATCTCTCCACCGCCTTCTTGGTCTACCTCGGGGTCTACGGTCATTTATTTCCTGAGTGTAAGCGAGTTTTGTTTCCCTATTATCTTCCATTCTTTCTATATGCCCCAGCCATTGTAGTCTATTAGCCTTCATGATACCAGTGATTAGCGGGGACTTAAACAAATCATAAATGTCTTTGTTACTTCTTCTTTTCCACTCTCCACTTTGTGTATCCCTAATGGGTCCAAAGATGCGTCTTAAAATTTTGTTCTCAAAGGTTTGTAACAAGGCTTCGTCTCCTTTCGTTGTACTCCAGGTTTCAGAGCCATACAGCACAACTGGTCTGATCAGTGTTTTGTATATTGTGATTTTGGTGTTACGAGATAGCGCCTTTGATTTTAGTAGACAATTTACTAATAATAATTAAATTACACCATTTATAGTCAGTAAGTAAAAAAAAAAACTGTCATCTTCTGCCCATAGTACCTTGCGGGAGGGGGGGGGGGTGTCTTGAGTCTGAGTAATTAAGGCCACATAGCTAGTGCAGTCACCATAAACTGTGAAGGTTAGGGTTTTCTTTTTGCCCCAACAGAAAAAAAGCGAGGATTTGAATCTGGGTCTCCCAAAGGAGAACCAAGCATTCTAGCCACTTGGCCAACCGCTCCTTATAGTTAGTAAGTTTTAAAAAGTGAAGGCCCCTTTTACAGGCTTTAAGGTGCATCGAACATACAGTGCCAGTCCCATATTATTGACCTGTTGGCGATCGGTGAGTGATTTGGTCAATTTAATGTCGGCTGCTTTTACACCCCAAAGCATTCTGGGTACCCATTATTGAGCAGCCCAGGTATTAAAAATCCTGGCCGAGGGGTTAAACAACTTTTTCCGTAATCCTGTTTATCCCTGTAGGGTCTTGCAGCTATAACAGAGTCTCTCTAGGGGATCTGGATGGGTGTGCAAGGTAAAGGGTCTAGTATTCAACAATGCACGGGTGAGCACCCCGCTGGGACGTAACTAAGGAAGGTCACGCTGTGACGTGAGGGTAGAGAAGAGGTTAGTTACCAACGATAGCTCTTGTCGGCAAGACGTGTGTGTTAACATCTGGGACGAGAGTCAGTTTATATTTGATGTCAACTATAATGAGCTAATAAAGAAGGACTCACAGAAACTACTGCCATGACTTCTCGTTTGCTCTGTTCATACCTTATCAACTTAGTCTCCAGCACTGTTATACAGCGCGCAAGAATTGGTAGCTGTTCTCATCGCGTTGGTGACTAATGAGATAATTGAGCCGGCTGCTCAGAAAGCAATGGCAAACTACTGAGCGTAATCTACCCCAGAAATCGACAACAGCGGTAAAATGATGGTGTTAACAGCAATGTCCTGTAAAGGATATGGGGTGGGGGGGGGGGGGGGGGGGAATCTGCACAGCTATGGATCGAACCCTTGGCCAATAGATCAGCAGGTGAGTGTCTAGCCACTACGCCACCGACCGTGGCTGTCATTTATAGTCAGATGTAAAGAAATTGAGCAGAGCCGATGTTTTTTGTTTTAAGTAGCAACACTGAAGGAATTAAAATTATTTTTTTGGGGGTGCTCACTCGCTTTGAACTCAAGTGTAGTCCATGCACACTACTTCCAGTAGCACTGGACATTTTGCATGTGGATTAGCTTTCCCTATTATCAGTGTCCCTTGCTTTCAGGCGAACCCACTCCAACTTTAGAGGTGCTTGTAATTTACATTTCCAAGACGAGAAGTCAACATTTTAGTCTTAACTGACGGGTGTAGGAGTTGAACCCCCTACCTAAGTATCAGCACACCAGATGTTTAAGAACAAGGGATCTTATCCACTCGGCCATGCTGAACTTCGGTTGAAATGATTTAGAGGTATGGTGTTTTCCTCAAACTCATGTCCGTCCTGAATCCCGTTTTGGGTGATTTTTACCAGATTGAAAAATCTTATGATATGCCCAATCCTGGGGTTGTGGGTTAGATGTCAGTCATCTAGGATGAAGACACAAAATAGTATGTAATGTATTTACTTTGCGCATATGTGAAAGGTCTCGTGGCATAGACACAATATAGTATGTAATGTATTTACATTGCGCATATGTGAAAGATCTCATGGCATTGTGAAGAATAGGCCATTGGTAATTTACTGCTATGCTGGCAAGATGTCAAAACAGCAAAGCTGCCCATAATTGAACATCAATCAGATGTATACCTTTTATACAGGTTTGAAAGACAAGGGGAAACCACACATACATTTCTCAAAAATATGTTTATCGGTAGTCACAAAGCTACATTTATGGTGGGATGACATGTTTAAAAAGCTTAATAAGTGCAAACCGAGGGGATATCAGATGTGGCGAATTTCTGTTGTGAAGAACAATATTGTGTTGTACATTGTAATTGCATTACAATATGCTTGAACTCTTATAAACGGAATTTCTGATAAGAAGAATTATTTCTTGGGGCCCAGCTGAGTTCACCTTATCAGGTCTGCACTGTACCAGTCTTCTAGCTGGCTAACCTTCCATTACCATAGACACAATAGGATGCGTGAAGGGGTCAATATATACAAACATATTTTTATAGACCAGTTAACTCTCTGTGGGTGATGTAATTAAAATCACCTCGGCTGCCTTTACTTCCGAAGTCATTTTATGGTACCCATTTAAGGCTGGGGGAAACAAGGAATAGGATTCTAAGGTAACTACATCCCAAGGGCAGCTGGGGTATAGCAGCCTGGTGGTCATGTGTGCAAATCCCATTCATACCCCTACACCAGACAGCCAGACTAAAATGTTGACCTACCTTGACTTGGGGACATAAATTACAAGTGCCTCTGAAGTCAGAGTGGGTTTGCCAGATGGCGAGGGACACTGTTAACAGGAAAAGCTAACCCACGTGCAAAATTCAGTCCAGCACTACAAGAAGTAGTGTGTATGGACTACGTTTGAGTTCAAAGCGAGCGAGCACCCAAAAAGTCACATTTGAGGCGTTGTTTTTTTATTTTTAATTGACCTGGGCTTCCGGATTTACACAGCCTAAAATGGGTGCCAGGAAGTGACCTGAGGAGTCAAGGGGGCAGGTTGATATTGACCCCTTCACCGGTCAAGTGCTGATTGGTCTATAAAAAAAAGTGGAACTGGCACTGTATACCCATGACACATTGTGTTGAATATATATAAATCATTTTTAAAAAAATAGAATATTCAGTTATTATGTTAAATCCGTACTACTATATGTTTCAGAGGCATTGAGAATGATTAAAATTATGATAAATAAACTTGAAAAATGTATTAATTGGTACCTTACCAAAATAGACTAAAATGGTGTGGCAGAATCAGTGGTGGGGAGCTCGCGGAGAAAACTAAACAAAGGCCAATGAATCAAAAGGTGAAGAAAAGACATTGGCGCTGGATAGGACACACATTGAGGAAAGATGTATAGATAGAAAAGAACTTTGTCTGGAATTCACAGAGCAAAGAAAATAATGAAATAGAGACAGACCAAACAGCACACAGAGAAAAGAAGTAGAGACAGATTAATAATTTGGCAAGGACATGGACGGTTCTGCATGAGGTACGGATAGGAGGACTTGGAGTGAGTTGGTTGAGGACCTGTGGCTCAATGGGAGATAAAGGGCAAAAGAAGAAGAAAAGAATTGTTTGGTTTGGTTTAATCGACGGATCAATATCACAGCACACGGGTGTAACCCATAAGTGTTGCATTCTACTCCTAACTCAAGCCTGAGTCTGGAGAATCTCAGCTCAGTGCACGAACTCTGTAGCACCGCCGAGGATACTGAAATACTTTGGGTAGATTTTAACTCAAAATTTTGCCCAGGCAGCGCCGTTAGGTTACTCTTTTTCGATTTCCAACTGCCAAGGGATTCTTTTACGTGTGCAACGATACACACGGCCGACCAATCTCACTACTCAGAGACCAGGGGAAATTTTGTTACTAGAAGTCCACGTGAAAAAATCCCGGTCCACACCAGGGCATGAACCTGGGACCTCCAGCACTCGAGGCAGACACCATACCTCGAGACCACGCAGCCCCTGCACAGCTGCCATTGTGTTATGCTAACTGTTGATCCTCGTGTTTTCAGAAAGTGGACAAAGCAACATATGTGGTGACTTCAGCTCGTCGAGTGGAGTATCGAGATACCATACAGTGGAAGAGCTTTGCTGACGGCTTTCCAAATCTCTTTATTGAAGATGTCAAATACATGGCAGGGAAAGATGGTGAGTTGTCAGACTGTTGAATTCTTCAAGTTTCTGATTGTTTCATTGCTAAAATGTGGTAAATGGCATATTTACAGCCAGTGGAAATGTTGTTTCTGATAAAAATGCAAAGAATACCATAGATGGACCCAAAAATGAATGAAACAATCCTTCAAGAAAAAAGTTGAAAACTGTAAATTGATTAGAGGAATTAGATCCTGTCATTTGCTGTCTCCTGCTGCTTCCTCCATGTCCTCCTCCATGTCCTCCCACATATTGTTCATGTGTCTCTAATTCTCTTTTCTGTGTGTTTTTGGTCTCCCTCTGTTTCATTTCCCATGTGGGTTCTAGAGAAAGGGTTTTCTAGTTATACTTTATCAGGTTTCCTAGTTATGCTATTATCAGGTTTTCTAGTTATACTTTATCAGGTTTCCTAGTTATACTATTATCAGGTTTTCTAGTTATACTTTATCAGATTTTCTAGTTATACTATTATCAGGTTTTCTAGTTATACTTTATCAGGTTTTCTAGTTATACTATTATCAGGTTTCCTAGTTATACTATTATCAGGTTTTCTAGTTATACTTTATCAGGTTTTCTAGTTATACTATTATCAGGTTTCCTAGTTATGCTATTATCGGGTTTTCTAGTTATACTTTATCAGGTTTTCTAGTTATACTATTATCAGGTTTCCTAGTTATACTATTATCAGGTTTTCTAGTTATACTTTATCAGGTTTCCTAGTTATACTATTATCAGGTTTCCTAGTTATACTATTATCAGGTTTTCTAGTTATACTTTATCAGGTTTCCTAGTTATACTATTATCAGGTTTTCTAGTTATACTTTATCAGGTTTCCTAGTTATACTATTATCAGGTTTCCTAGTTATACTTTATCAGGCTTTCTAGTTATACTATTATCAGGTTTTCTAGTTATATTATTATCAGGTTTTCTAGTTATACTATTATCAGGTTTTCTAGTTATATTATTATCAGGTTTCCTAGTTATGCTATTATCAGGTTTCCTAGTTATACTTTATCAGGTTTCCTAGTTATACTATTATCAGGTTTTCTAGTTATATTATTATCAGGTTTTCTAGTTATACTTTATCAGGTTTCCTAGTTATGCTATTATCAGGTTTTCTAGTTATACTTTATCAGGTTTCCTAGTTATACTATTATCAGGTTTTCTAGTTATACTTTATCAGGTTTTCTAGTTATACTATTATCAGGTTTTCTAGTTATACTTTATCAGGTTTTCTAGTTATACTATTATCAGGTTTCCTAGTAATACTATTATCAGGTTTTCTAGTTATACTTTATCAGGTTTCCTAGTTATACTATTATCAGGTTTCCTAGTTATGCTATTATCGGGTTTTCTAGTTATACTTTATCAGGTTTTCTAGTTATACTATTATCAGGTTTCCTAGTTATACTATTATCAGGTTTTCTAGTTATACTTTATCAGGTTTCCTAGTTATACTATTATCAGGTTTCCTAGTTATACTATTATCAGGTTTTCTAGTTATACTTTATCAGGTTTCCTAGTTATACTATTATCAGGTTTTCTAGTTATACTATTATCAGGTTTCCTAGTTATGCTATTATCGGGTTTTCTAGTTATACTTTATCAGGTTTCCTAGTTATACTATTATCAGGTTTTCTAGTTATACTTTATCAGGTTTCCTAGTTATACTATTATCAGGTTTCCTAGTTATACTTTATCAGGCTTTCTAGTTATACTATTATCAGGTTTTCTAGTTATATTATTATTAGGTTTTCTAGTTATATTATTATCAGGCTTTCTAGTTATACTTTATCAGGTTTTCTAGTTATGCTATTATCGGGTTTTCTAGTTATACTTTATCAGGTTTCCTAGTTATACTTTATCAGGCTTTCTAGTTATATTATTATCAGGTTTTCTAGTTATACTTTATCAGGCTTTCTAGTTATACTATTATCAGGTTTTCTAGTTATATTATTATCAGGCTTTCTAGTTATACTATTATCAGGTTTTCTAGTTATACTATTATCAGGTTTTCTAGTTATATTATTATCAGGTTTTCTAGTTATACTATTATCAGGTTTCCTAGTTATACTTTATCAGGTTTCCTAGTTATACTATTATCAGGTTTTCTAGTTATACTATTATCAGGTTTTCTAGTTATACTATTATCAGGTTTTCTAGTTATACTATTATCAGGTTTCCTAGTTATACTTTATCAGGTTTCCTAGTTATACTATTATCAGGTTTTCTAGTTATATTATTATCAGGTTTTCTAGTTATACTATTATCAGGTTTTCTAGTTATACTATCATCAGGTTTTCTAGTTATACTATTATCAGGTTTCCTAGTTATACTATTGTCAGGTATTCTAGTTATACTTTATCAGGTTTTCCAGTTATACTATTATCAGGTGTTCTAGTTATACTATTACCAGGTTTTCCAGTTATACTATTATCAGGTTTTCTCGGCGTGTGTCCAATTCAGCCCCAGTATGTTTACCTCATCTATTTATTCAATGAAGGCAGTCTAGTTCTCTTCCTAACCTAATGTAACAGTTAAAGCTTAATTATGTTCATGGTTAGAACTTCGTTAACATTATAAGAGGCAATAAATAAGAGACTTAAAATGTACGAGGGGGATTCTAATGAAAACCTTAAAAGTGTGATAGAAATTAGAATAACTATGCCATTGTCTTGTCACCTGTATATATTGTTGTTATGGATGTCAAGAGTGTCATGTGGTATCACGGTGCAGATGAACACTGTGACATCATAAGGACAGTTTAAAGATGGCCACCCACTTGTGACATGCTTCAAATTAAAACCTTTAAATTTGTATTTAGTTTGTTTTTTTTTGGGGGGGGGGGGGGGGGGGATGTGGTGGTGGTGGGTGGGGGAGAATATATTCTGAAAAAGTAAAGATCAAATGTATTATTGATGTAGTCACCACTGCATTAAATGCAAGTCCTCCAGCACCGACAAAGTGTTTGGATTCCTGTAGAAAAAAAAATTATCTTGGTCGCAAGTGCGACCACTCATGCACCACCTGCTGTAGCTCTTCATCCCACCGAAAAGTCTTTCCTCCCAATAACTCTCTGAGTTGTCCAAACAGTTGGAAAGCACATAGGGCTAGGTTTGGCGAGTAAGGGGGATGTGGTACACAGTGAAAGTGGAGGTCTTCGATGGTTTCTTCTTCTTCTTCTTCGTTCATCCGGAGTTTTTTTTCGGATGTGATTGCGTTGTGCCTGTTTACAGCAGAGCTGCGTTCTTGCGCCGTTAGGCCGACACATCCGACTTCTGCGGGCATTTGTTGACCGGGTTAACCTTCCCGGGGAGATGGTTTCAATTGTTGCATGGGCAGTATAGGGTCGAGCATTGTTATGTTGCCAAAGGACTCCTTTACTCTGTCACAGAAACCATGCCATTTTGATACTTACTTACTCCACTCATACACTTGCTGGACTGACAGGCAAACATCACCATACTTGATTTTCATTTGCCGATGAATTTCTATAGGTTTCAACCCTTCACTGATAAAAAAAAACAATAACTGAACACTGCTCCTTGGCATTTCAAAAGTGGGGCGGCCATCTTTAAACTGTCCTTATGAGGTCACCCTGTTCGTCTGCACCATGATGCCATATGCATGACACTCTTGACATCCTTAACAGCAATATTTACAGGTTACAAGACAATGGCATGGTTATTGTTATTTCTATCAGATTTTTTATGGTTTTCATGTGAAGCCCCTTGTACTTGTAATTTACATTCCTAAATCAAGAACGAGAAGTCAACATTTTAGTTTAACTGACCAGTGTAGGGGTCGAACACACTACCTCGGCATCAGCACTCTGGAAGTTCAAGAGCGCACACTCTTATCCATTCAGCCATTCTGACCTCCACTCAGCCTTTACAAACTTGTTCATGATTAGTTGGAATAAGGTAGCCAGTCTCAGGCCAACCTTCCTTAGTTGCCACTACAGACATGCATGGCACGTGTTGCTATTCTATGCTTCCCTTAATAAAGTACTTTGATCAGTGTATTTAGCTGCTGTCTGTGTATTAGAAAGAATTGTAACACTTCATTTGCTGTAAATTGCTTTATGGATGTTTTCATTCACTTTCTAAAATTGTAGAAGCAAGTTGTTACTAGATGCATACAGCATGTGATATTTATTATATTTTAATTTCATCATGAGTTTTCTTTGTTCATTTGCTTTGTGTTTGAAAACATGTAGACTTGTAATGTACATTGTGAACATGCACAATCTTCTTAGCTTCTGTTACTTTATATTCTAAATATGTATTGTCCATATTGATATGGCATATTTTGATATGTTATATCTACATACAAAGTTACCAGTAACATTTGTTATCCAGCTCTGTGGCGATGAGGTTGCAGACGCAATTCGTAATCCTGCATACTGCATGATCCTGTGCATCAAAACAGAAGCAGGCAGCCTTGAGTTGGATTTCATACAATGGTATTAGTTCTGGTCATTCAGAAAGCAATGGTAAACTACTGAACGTAAACTTGCCAATAAATCACAAACAGCCAAATCATGCTTGGGTTGACTGCGACATCCTGTAAAGGATATGCAAGTAATTTTAAATTATACAAAGGGGTGTTAACTGTACCTATATTGTCTATTCCTTCTGCTTGTTTATTTTGTATTGGAAACCCAAAAGCTGTTATGATTTGCTACACTGAGATGCATGACTAGAAGTTATATCCCAGTTCGCTATTGCACTGTCAAAATACAGGACCTTTTGATGATTCTTGTGTTACATGATACAGGATCTGTGTTACAAGCCTGTTACATGATACAGGACCTGTGTTACATGTCTGTTACATGATACAGGACCTGTGTTACATGCCTGTTACATGATACAGGATCTGTGTTACACATCTGTTACATGATACAGGACCTTGTTACATGATACAGGATCTGTGTTACATGCCTGTTACATGATACAGGACCTGTGTTACATGTCTGTTACATGATACAGGACCTGTGTTACATGCCTGTTACATGATACAGGACCTGTGTTACATGATACATGACCTGTGTTACACACCTGTTACATGATACAGGACCTGTGTTACATGATACAGGACCTGTGTTACATGATACAGGACCTGTGTTACACATCTGTTACATGATACAGGACCTGTGTTACGTGCCTGTTACATGATACAGGACCTGTGTTACATGCCTGTTACATGATACAGGACCTGTGTTACATGCCTGTTACATGATACAGGACCCTTTGATGATTCATCTGTTACATGATACAGGACCTGTGTTACATGCCTGTTACATGATACAGGACCTGTGTTAACACGCCTGTTATGTGATACAGGACCTGTGTTACATACCTGTTACATGATACAGGACCTGTGTTACACACCTGTTATGTAATACAGGACCTGTGTTATATGCCTGTTACGTGATACAGGACCTGTGTTACATACCTGTTACATGATACAGGACATGTGTTACATGCCTGTTACATGATACAGGACCTGTGTTACATGTCTGTTACATGATACAGGACCTGTGTTACTTGCCTGTTACGTGATAAACAACCTGTGTTACTTGCCTTAAAGTATATTGGACATATGGTGCTACATCCATGGCACACGAGGGTTGATGAAGTCAGTACCATGCCTGCTACATGTCCCAGTACCTTTTTTAGGCTGGGCTGACCTGGGAACCCATACCAGATTTAAAATGAGCCTCAGTGCAAAATTCGTTGTATCGTTGTCTACCTCTTGCTTGCTTGCCCTGAACCTTGCCCTCCTGTTTGGTTTTTTTGAGTTTCATGTCTTTTAACGTGGCTGAAATATTTCACTTGCCTCCTCTTTATTTCTTTCATCAACTCTCTCTTCATTCCGAGTTTTTCTAGAACCTCTGCATTTGATTGTTTTTGTTTCATGAAATACAACATATTCGTCAGTATATCCACATCTCCAGGGCCTTGTTTTTGTTTCCATGAAATACAACATATTCGTCTGTATATCCACATCTCCAGGGCCTTGTTTTTGTTTCCATTAAATACAACATATTCGTCTGTATATTCAGATCTCCAGGGCCTTGTTTTTGTTTCCATGAAATACAACATATTCGTCTGTATATCCACATCTCCAGGGCCTTGTTTTTGTTTCCATGAAATATAACATATTCGTCTGTATATCCACATCTCCAGGGCCTTGTTTTTGTTTCCATGAAATACAACATATTCGTCTGTATATCCACATCTCCAGGGCCTCTATTTGACTTTCTTCCAAGAAATCACAAACAGTAAAAAAAACGCTGGGGTTGATTTTAACAGTTCTGCAATTTCATAATTGTCTACACACTCTGGGGTAGAGAGGAATCATGGGGGAAAGAGAAAAATAAATGGCTCTAGTAAAACAAAACTCATGGAGAGTCATGTTTCGATTTGCAGCTCGCTAACCAATGTTGTGGTCATTCATAACCTTTGTATCACTGTTTCTATCAGTTCCTCGTGTATCCAAGAACAGCAGCCATCTTTATAAAGCTGTTGTGTCCAGGTATTGGCTGCTTTAATGTGTTTAGATTGGGTTTGTGTGTGTGTGTGTGTGTGTGTGTGTGTGCTTGGCCTTATGTTTGACTTGCTAGGCTTTTGTTTTAATTTTGTGTAGATTTGTACTAACAAGTTTTATCCCGATTTTAGTGTGTGTATTCATGCATGTTTCACTCTCTGTCTCACTACAGAGGTGTGTACGTTTGTCTCTCTATGTGTGTTTGTGTATGTTCTTCTGTGTGTGTGTGTGTCTATGTGTATTTATCTCTGAGTATATATGCATCTATGCCTGTCTATCTGTCTGCCAGTCTGTTTGTTTGTCTGCCTGTGTGTCTCTCTATATCTGTTTCCATTTGCCTTTGTCAATTTTTGAGAATGATTATTTAGGTCTCTTGTGTGTTTATGTCTTTTTTATGTGTGTTTATTATGTATTTGTTTCTCTCTGTGTGTATGCGTGTGCATGTATGTGCATGCATGCATGCAATTTCAGTTATTGTGTTTCAGAAAAAGGTATAGAGTGTCAGAAAAGGGAATAGAGTGGGAAATCAGGGGATAATGTCAGATAAGGGGATAGAGTGGGAAATCAGGGGATAATGTCAGATAAGGGGATAGAGTCGGAGATCAGGGGATAATGTCAGATAAGGGAATAGAGGGGGAAATCAGGGGATAATGTCAGATTAGGGGATAGTCTCAAATCAGGAAATAATGTCTGATTTGTGGATTGTCTCAAATCAAAGGATAATGTCAGATAAGGGGATAGTCTCAAATCAAGGGATGTTAGTTAGTTAGTTAGTCGCAGTTCCAACTTCACAGCAACGGGTCATCCCCATTATGCTCCGTTCCTGTGCCAGTGAATATCACACAAAACGCTCCCCACTGCCCAATGTGAAAAGTGGAAAAGACAGGAGTCTCGACAAACAACAGCCCGCACAGATACACTGTGCATAATGCCGCCGCCAGAATGTCAACACACCAGTCCCCCACGAAACACCCAATTCATCTCTGATGGAATCGGCAGTCATTTTCCTATCTGGATGTTTCCTTGATGTTCACCCACACAGTCCACGAAAATACAGTTCATCACCGACGGCAGTGGCAGTCAACCAGAAGCCCAGCAGCCACGCATTTCTGCATAAGGCAAAAACCGGTCAACTCTGGGACATAGCCACCTGCCATCGCTCCGAACATGCAGTCACGTTCCAAAAAAAAAAAAAAACTTGGGCAGATTCAAAAGCACTTCACACGAAACTCACAGCTCACAGTGTCGCGCCACGCACTCACTCAGTAGCAGGGCGACGGAACCATCAAGCCTCCTTAGTCGCCTCTTACGACATGCGTGGTAGGCTACAGTGTTGCTATTCTTTGCTTCCCTTATGGGCAAAAAAGAGGATATCAAGGGATATTGTCAGATAAGGGGATAGTCTTAAATCAAAGAATAATGTCAGATAAGGGGATAGTCTCAAATCACGGGATATTGTCAGGTAAGGGGATAGAGTCTCAAATCAGGGGATAATGTCAGATAAGAGGAAAGAGTTTAAAATCAGAGGGTAATGTCAGATAAGGGGAAAAGAGTCTCAAACCAGGGGATAATGTCAGATAAGGGGAAGGAGTCTCAAATCAGGGGATAATGTCAGATAAGGGGAAAGAGTTCAAATCAGGGGATAATGTCAGATAAGGGGAAAGAGTCTCAAATCAGGGGATAATGTCAGATAAGAGGAAAGAGTTTAAAATCAGAGGGTAATGTCAGATAAGGGGAAAAGAGTCTCAAACCAGAGGATAATGTCAGATAAGGGGAAGGAGTCTCAAATCAGGGGATAATGTCAGATAAGGGAAAAAGAGTCTCAAACCAGGGGATAATGTCAGATAAGGGGAAAGAGTCTCAAATCAGAGGATAATGTCAGATAAGGGGAAAGAGTCTCAAATCAGGGGATAATGTCAGATAAGGGAAAAAGAGTCTCAAATCAGGGGATAATGTCAGATAAGAGGAAAGAGTTTAAAATCAGAGGGTAATGTCAGATAAGGGGAAAAGAGTCTCAAACCAGGGATATATTTCAGATAAGGGGAAGGAGTCTCAAATCAGGGGATAATGTCAGATAAGGGGAAAGAGTCTCAAATCAGGGGATAATGTCAGATAAGGGAAAAAGAGTCTCAAACCAGGGGATAATTTCAGATAAGGGGAAAGAGTCTCAAATCAGGGGATAATGTCAGATAAGGGGAAAGAGTCTCAAATCAGGGGATAATGTCAGATAAGGGAAAAAAGAGTCTCAAACCAGGGGATAATGTCAGATAAGGGGAAGGAGTCTCAAATCAGGGGATAATGTCAGATAAGGGGAAAGAGTCTCAAATCAGGGGATAATGTCAGATAAGGGAAAAAGAGTCTCAAACCAGGGGATAATGTCAGATAAGGGGAAGGAGTCTCAAATCAGGGGATAATGTCAGATAAGGGGAAGGAGTCTCAAATCAGGGGATAATGTCAGATAAGGGGAAAGAGTCTCAAATCAGGGGATAATGTCAGATAAGGGGAAAAGAGTCTCAAACCAGGGGATAATGTCAGATAAGGGGAAGGAGTCTCAAATCAGGGGATAATGTCAGATAAGGGGAAAGAGTCTCAAATCAGGGGATAATGTCAGATAAGGGAAAAAGAGTCTCAAACCAGGGGATAATGTCAGATAAGGGGAAAGAGTCTCAAATCAGGGGATAATGTCAGATAAGAGGAAAGAGTTTAAAATCAGAGGGTAATGTCAGATAAGGGGAAAAGTCTCTCAAACCAGGGGATAATGTCAGATAAGGGGAAGGAGTCTCAAATCAGGGGATAATGTCAGATAAGGGAAAAAGAGTCTCAAACCAGGGGATAATGTCAGATAATGGGAAAGAGTCTCAAATCAGGGGATAATGTCAGATAAGGGGAAAGAGTCTCAAATCAGGGGATAATGTCAGATAAGGGAAAAAGAGTCTCAAATCAGGGGATAATGTCAGATAAGAGGAAAGAGTTTAAAATCAGAGGGTAATGTCAGATAAGGGGAAAAGAGTCTCAAACCAGGGGATAATTTCAGATAAGGGGAAGGAGTCTCAAATCAGGGGATAATGTCAGATAAGGGGAAAGAGTCTCAAATCAGGGGATAATGTCAGATAAGGGAAAAAGAGTCTCAAACCAGGGGATAATGTCAGATAAGGGGAAAGAGTCTCAAATCAGGGGATAATGTCAGATAAGGGGAAAGAGTCTCAAATCAGGGGATAATGTCAGATAAGGGAAAAAGAGTCTCAACCAGGGATCATGTCAGATAAGGGGAAGGAGTCTCAAATCAGGGGATAATGTCAGATAAGGGGAAAGAGTCTCAAATCAGGGGATAATGTCAGATAAGGGAAAAAGAGTCTCAAACCAGGGGATAATGTCAGATAAGGGGAAAGAGTCTCAAATCAGGGGATAATGTCAGATAAGGGAAAAAGAGTCTCAAACCAGGGGATAATGTCAAATAAGGGGAAAGAGACTCAAATCAGGGGATAATGTCAGATAAGGGGAAAGAGTCTCAAACCAGGGGATAAAAATAAAATTTTAAAAATGTGTCCCAAAGCAGTGTCCCACTATCGGTCTGTGACGTGATAAGGCCATCACATTTCGTAGGCCTGAATGCAGGGAGGAAACTGTATCTTTCCCTCACTTAATAGGCAAGAAACCCAGGTGCCAAACCATTTGACTGTGCTCATGTCATTACCAGCGCAGCTCCCTGTCCACTTCACTACCATGAAATCAGGGGATAGAAGGCCATATAAGGGGACAGATTGTCAAATCAGGGAATAGAGTTCAAATCAGGAGTGTCAAATCAGGTAATATAGTGCCAAATCAGGGGATAAAGTGCCAAATCAGGGAAGAGAGTGCCAAATCAGGGGATAGTGTCCTTAGAGACACAGTGTCCCAGTCAAACTTGAAAAGTGTTGAGCCTGAATCAAACTGTCAGTGACATTGACAAGTAAGGAACCAAGCGATTCAGGGTTGTGGTTCGGATGCCTGTTATTCTCAGAGATCATCGTGTAGCAGGCCTTTTTCAGAGCATTGTTCCAATCATTTGAACAATTCTCGGTCACTTTCCACTTCTTCTGCTTCATGCATCTTGATGCCTGAGGTGTCTGCAATGACCCGTGTCCATCTTCATGCTGGTTGACCCTTGCTACTTCTCCCAGGAGCCAGGTCTTCCGTCACTATTCTTTCCAGGCCATTATGACCAAATTATTTCAGTTACAGAGGCATAATTTTGATTATGAGCCAGTTTTCTTCAGTGTTAAAAACTTGAAGAGTATTTGTTTCTACTCTGTCCGTTATATTTCAGGACCATTAAATTGAAAAGCCCTGATTTTCTTCCTTAGTGATTGTGCAATGTTCCATGACTCACATACATGTTGTCATGAGAAAGATGTGTGTTCTCAAATGTTTTTTGGCAGGTCAACATGGCCAAATGGATAAGATCACCTGTTCTTAAACATCTGATGTGCTGATGCCAAGGTAAAGGGTTCAACCCCTACACTGGACAGTTGGACTAAAATGTTTACTTGGAGACGTAAATTACAAGTACCTCTGAAGTCAGAGTAGGTTTGCCTGATGGCGAGGGACACTGTAAATGGGGAAAGCTAATCCACACGCAAAATTCAGTCCAGCACTACTGGAAATAGTGCCTGGACTACGCTTGAGTTAAAAGCGAGCCGGGAAAAAAAATGTTTTTTTTGTTGTATGTTTTTGTTTCCTATTGTTATGCCATAGGCTCTTAATACTGTTTAACTTCTGCATTGCTTTGCTTTTCTTGTGTCATTGTGATGAGTAGGTTAAATGGTAATTTACTACTACGCTGGCAAGATTTCACAACTGAGGAAAGCTGCCTTTAATAAAATATTAATAAGATGTATACCTCTTATACAGTTGTGAAAGCAAGGGGAAACCAATACATACATTTCTCAAGAATATGTTTATCTGTTGTCACAAAGCTAGATTTATGGTGGGATGACTAGTTTACGTCTGATTATTTTGGGAACAACCCCCAATAGTGTGGATTATGGAGCCAAGATATTCAAAGTTTGTGACATTTTCAATTTCTTCATTGTTGATTGTGGTTGTTTGGGCTGATATGTAATTTTACACATGAATGGACTTCTGGTCCGATATGACGGATGAACTGTTGATCTGTTAAGGGCTCTGGAGTGTTTTTGATTCTGGCTATAGTTTGCTCACGCATTTTCCTCATGTTGGACTGGTAGTACAAGGTTCCGTTGCCCAGCTTCTGAGTTAAGTGCATGCAGTGACACTTTGAGCTGTTGATTTCTTGTGAAATGCTTTTACATCTGTCTGCGATTGTTTGTATTGTGATCTGCATGTTCAGGAAAATGGCGGACAGCCAGTTTCTGAACTAGCTGGTTTTGCCTTATGCAGTAATGTGTGTGCAACTGCTGGTTTCTTAATGACTGCTGCTTCCATTGGCAATGAACTGTAATTTTAGTAGTGGACTGTAGTGTTGGCATTCTGGCAGCGGCCTTATGCATGTATGCCTATGCGTGCTTTTGGTTTGTCAGAATTGCTGTCTGTTCCACTTTTCACATGGGACAGTGAGTAGCATTTTGTATGATATCCACTGGCACAGGAGTGCAGCATTATGTGGTGACCTTTTGCCATGAAATTGGAACCACTATAATGACTGACCTATGAACATTTGTGTGTGTGTGTGTGTGTTTGTTAAGTTCAGTAAAACCATGGGACTACTTGTACATATTTTTGTGTTTTAATTTTATTGACCTGAACTGATGAATTTGCTGTCTTGCACTGAGTGCTGCGTTAATAACCATGGCACTAATGAGTGTTATACTAAGGCATGTGTAGTGCAAATGAATATTGTACTAGCGAGCATTGTACTACTAAGTGTAGTACTATTGACTGTTGTACTCTGTAATGTTGTACTCGGGTATATTGTTTCAGTGAGTAATGTTCTAGAGCAGTGGTTCTCAACCTTTTTTGGCCCATGCACCCCTTCATCATATTTTCAGAACGTCATTCCCCCCCCCCCTTTTTTTCCATATTTCCTCATTATAATCCCCCCCCCCCACCCCTGCCCCTACACAGTATACACATATAAAAATGGAAGCTAAATTTAATAACACATACTAGAACAAGTCTAGACGTCTACATAAAACATGATTTGCTGGTTTACTTACACTATAAAATTAATTTCAGAAGGGCGATAAGTACAGACCTGTAAAGTATGTAGGGGGAAACAATACCAAGTATTCGGTTCTTGTATTAACGCGATCTTGAAATAATCTTAATTTCTTTCTCTCTCTCTCTCTCTCTCTCTCTCTCTCTCTCTCTCTCTCTCTCTCTCTCTCTCTCTCTCTCTCTCTCTCTCTCTCTCTCTCTCTCTCTCTCTCTCTCTCTCCTCTCTCTTCCTCTCCCCATATGGGGGGGGGGGGGGGGGGGGGGAAATTCCCCACCGGTTGAGAACCACTGTTCTTGAGCTTATTGAGCTTATGTTTTCACTCTTTTTTTTTTGACACTATAAAAAGACGGCATACTAAAACTGTTTATATGTTATCATTTTGTCATGTTAAGAAACATTATTTAACTGTTTCCAACCAGATTTGTTATTTGTTTAGAGTAATAGTTGTATGGGTCAGATGTTTAAGCTTGAACTGTTTAGAATGGAAATTTTTAAAGAAACAGTCAGTGACAGAATTGTTTGCAGTAAACACTGGCTATAAGATAGAAAGAGAAACAATTAAGACAGTATGAGTTAAAGTAATTCCTTGCTATTAAATAAAAAGTTAGAGAAACAATTGGGATGGTATAGGTTAGGTTTATAACTGGCTATAGGATAAAAAGAGTTTGAGAAACAGTTGGGGCAGTATGGGTTAAAGTAATAACTGAGTAAAATAGAAAGAGTTAGATCTGCGATTTTGACACAGTAAAGGGTTTCCCTTGGCAGGTATGGCTATTGGGGTGTGAAATGTTAGGCTGTGACACATTCTAAACCATGGCATTAATGAGGTTGAGTAGCCAGTTTCTTTCCTTACCATCTTTCTTTACCAGGTACCAGTTCATGAAACGATTGGTCATCCTGAGCTGTACCAGTTGGAAACCAGAAACTATCCTGTCACATATAAGAATTGAACCCCTACTGCTAGTTTGGTAGGCAGGCGCACAAACCACTGTACTGCCACAGCCTCTGGGGTTAACTGAGGTTAAAAAAAGTAGAGTCCTTTTCCATGCCATAATGCATATTGGGTTTTAATAAAAATTAGTTGCATATCCTTCACGTTCAGTAGTTTGCCATTGCTTACTGAACGACCGACACCCATACCATTTCATAAATAACCAACGCAAGGCAGTCTGCTACCAAATCACCCACAGCTGTGTTTCGAACGTGGGTATGCGAACTGCGTCCGTAACCCCTTCGCCATGGACCCGGCACATATTGGGTACATGGTGCCTGTCCCATATTAGAACAATCAGCACAAGATGGGGCACAGTATCATGACAGCCGCCCTTCCCTGAACAGGCATTTAGGCTGGGTGAACCTGGGAACCTAGGTATATTTTAAAAATCTGCCTTGGCGCAAATTTGAACCCATAAGCACCAGGCCAGCAAGTAAGTTTGCTAGTTGCTGTGCTTCCGCGGCTTCCAGATTCCTAGTAGCAGTGGAATGTTTTTCAAGCCAGTGCATGTCTCTGGAATTTACCCTTTCTCGTAATATGAGTAACAAGTAATTGGCCAAATTTTTCAGGAAATTGCCTGTATAAGTTACCTGACATGGCTGAGAGCTAGGCCACCTTACTTCATTATGTCATGGGCTAGTAGTATTCATACTTCAAACCTCGCCCCACAGTATCTGACATGATAGTACATTTACCTTTATGTGTGCATGTATGTATGAGTACATGCTTGCGCACACACATGAGTTATTTGCTGGAGGATGCAGAATGACTAGCCCAAGACCATGATTCATTCAGTTCAGCTGCTTGCTGGAATTACATTCTGCAGAAAAAGGAGACACACATGATACCAGTTGTCTTAAGGTTACTGGTGGCACAACCAAAATTGTACATTATATACAAAAGGGATCTTCAAATGAAAACCTTAATTTTTGTGGAGTGTTAATATATTCTGTAAAGGTAAAGAACAAATGTATCAGATTTTGAATGGAGTCACCACTGCCGTCAGTGCAAGTCCTCCAATGCCGATAAAGTGATTGGATTCCTGTAGAAAAAAATCCTCTTCGTCGCATGTGTAACCACTCATGCACCACCTGCTGTACCTCTTCATCAGACCAAACAGTTTTGAAACTTCCTACTCCACTCATACACATGCTGGGCTGACAGGCAGTGTATCACCATACTGGACCTTCATTCACCCATGAATGTCTATAGGTTTCACCCCTTCACTAACCAAACAGATAACAGAACACTGCTCCTCTTTGGTGCATGTCATAAGTGGGGCGGCTATTTTTAAACTGTCCTTATGACATCACCATGTTCATCTGCACCATGATGTCACATGCTTAACACCCTTGACATCCTTAACAATATTGACAGGTTAAAAGACAATGGTTATTGTAATTTCTATCACACTTTAAGGTTTTCATTTGAAGTCCGCTAGTAAGAAGGAGACAGACAATGTTTTTTGATCATGTAGTGAGAAGAGAGGCATTGGAAACCATTGTGACAACTAGAAAGATCAGCAGTTGGTGAGGCAGGAGGACACAAAGAGAAATGTCGCTGGATGGACAAATAGTCATATGGAAGAATATCAACAAATCTGATCCACAACACCGGGGACTGAGATTTGTAAGGATGCATGGATGTCTACGCCAATTAATAGGGACACATGCTGATGATGAACCATTGTTTTTGATTACTCATGTTTGTTACATGTGATGTTATCTTGTATTGAATGCAGTCTTCTCATTTATCACACATGACCTTTTCTTTCAGTGATATTCATTGGCAGCTTCCACTCTCCAGCTATCATATTTGAGCAGCTGTCAGTCCTCTATGCATTTCCCAGGTCAGTATGCAGTTTGCTTATGTGTTCTCTCGTGTGGTTTCTTTGTAGAACGCTAAGAATTCTAATGAGTAACGGCTTTTCCCTTGGCAGGTATTGAAGTGTGAAGTGCCTTGACATATCTCTAAACCATGGTATAATGAGTGAGGTACATTGGCCAGTTCCTTTCCACACCACCTTCCTTTTCCAGACAATTCCCAGAAATGTCTAACAATTACCAGGTCCATGTGTTTGTTTATGTGTTCTGTCATGTGGATTCTGTGTAGAGCGCTAAGAATTCTAATGAATAACAGTTTCTTCCTTGGCAGGTATTGAAGTGTGAAGTGTCTTGATATGTATCTAAACCATGGTATAATGAGGTGGAGTAGATAGTTCCTTCCCCTTTTTGAGTTGCCTTCTATGACTCTTGGTAAGTGTTACTATTCTTTGCTTCCCTCATGATCTACGCCCCCCTAAAAACAAAAACAACAATAATGGAAAATTATCTCAAATGACAATTAATATAATAAACATTCAAAACAATGTTTTCCCGTAGTGAATTTGAATAACGAAGACACAAACAATAGATTGCACGATTTATTGCCTGGCATATTTCGCTGCATCTCGTCAGGTACATACTGCAGAAATCACACAACTTACGTGAATTAACTAGATAAATCCTTCAAGTTGAAATATACACATATTCGCACAGTAATGTCACTTATCTACCATGGTAATTTTAAGCTGACTAACATGTCTTTCTGTTTGCACAATTCTGGCTTGCGTTGATAGATCATAATTGCTTCTGCAAATTTTAACAAGCGAGTATTTTGTGTGTTAAACAACACGTGAAAGGCAGTGTTTCTGTCCACCACATGGCCACTATTGACGATGTGCCTACCAATTGAAGACGCCGGGAGCTTCCGGTGTGTCGGCCCCACGAGGCTAGCATCTCCTGTGTGTTGTATCTTGTTGACCCATTGAGGTATGTGTTCTAACACCCGTTTGTTAAGCTGTCTCTCTGTTCTACCAATGTAAACGGCCTGGCATCTACATGTGAATTGGTAAATACAATTGTTTGTGGCGTACAGAGGAACAGGCTCTTTGACTGCTGGTGTAGGAATCGGTACGGTTTTAAATCTAATGACTGGAGTTGCCGCACAGAATGTTCGGCCTACAGCTGTAGTAAGCCGGTCTTGTAGACGTTGCATTACGTCATCCCCTCGAAAGGTTAGCTGGATGAATACCTTGAGTTTAGGGACTGTAGTTACGTCTGCTTTGGGTTTGGGCTGTTGGCAGTGGCGCTTTATAAATCCTGTGGAGTACCCATTCAGGTTTAAGACATTCTTCAGAGTTTCAAATTCCTCTGTCAGTGTGTCCTGGGTGCATATCTTTCTAGCACGGTCAAACAAGGTCCGTACTAAGCCTCGTTTGTACTGGACAGGTGTGAAGCTCTGAAAATTTAGGTATTGGCCAGTCCATGTTCCTTTGCGATACACCGATCTTTGAATTGTGCCGTCTGCTCTACGTCTCATTAGAATATCTAGGAACGGTAACGCTTCGTTGTGTTCGTGTTCCATAGATAGAGAGATGTTTTTATGTGTCTTGTTCATTGTGGCCTGAAACGATGTTGCTTGTAGCTCGTCTGTGGTGATAATTAGTATATCGCCCACATAACGACGGTAAAAGGCCAAGTTGTTGATGTCTGAGGATCTCTTTTCTTCTAAATGTGCCATGAAGATGTCCGCTAGAATAGGACCAAGAGGACTCCCCATGGCCACTCCGTCAATTTGGCGGTATGACTTAGTTAGAAAATTGAATTGTATGTTGGCGGTACAAAGTAGTAGTAGCCTCTCCAGAATAGGTGTTGGTATGCCTAATTTTAGTTGTTTGTCTTCAATGCGTTCCCTTATTATTTGCACTGTCTCCTCTAATGGAACGTTAGTGAATAGGAAGGCTATATCCATGGACGCCATTTGTTTGTTATTTATGTCCATAGTATCCAATAATTCCACCAGTTGGAATGTATCTCTGAATATAATAAACATTCCCAAATGTATAGTACATTACACCTTCCTTCAACATCATCATTAAGTGCCCTGCCAGCTGTCGTAGGCGTTCATGGCTCTCTACAGATCTCAGTCTTTGGTTATGAGGATGTCCTAAGACAGCCATTAATGTTGTTCACTAACTCTGATATATGTTTTGCCATGAAGTCTTGGGAAGATAATGTGGTGGTTTCCCTTTACCTTCCACATCCACATGGTGGTCTTTTACCTCTGCCGTTGACAGCCATTTCTGATTGTAAGGACAAGTGAGTGCACTGCTCTGCTCAGCTGCAGAGTTGTCCACTTATTCCGGTGGATACTTGGTCCCCAGAGCTGTATTAGCCACACCGTGGTGTGTTTCCCATCCTCTACCAGCGGAGAGGTGCAGTTGGGATTTTCCCTTCCTAAAGTTATAGTCTATGACCAAAACTCTCCAGTACTTTTAGAGGGCTACTACCTTCCTTAGGCATTTATAATGGCCATGTTAAAAATTGCTTTAGTGAGTCATGTATTATTGATTATTTTCCTTGCGTTTACTGCATATTGTTCTTTTGTTATTTAAGATTAGCTTCATAAGTGATGTTGAATGAAATAATGAATGAGAGGAAAGAGAGGAGAAAGGCAGAATGTCAGACGGGCCTGCGTGTCCAATTCTCCTTTGAAAATAAAGTTTGTTCATTTGTTCGTTCGTTCACTCATGGGCCCTGGTAATGCAACAGTGCAGTGGAAGACACCATCATCATCTTGCCCCATGTTGATAAGCGTGGGTGCTGGCCGCTTACCATCTCGCATCAATACCAGAGTCTGTTATCTCTTCTCCCAATTATGCCATCTGGCTAAGTATCTATGTGTTTATTTCTCTACCTTCCCCTGGCTCTCTTTCCATAAATATTTTGTCAATTGTCACCAAGTTTTTTTAGTCTTTTTCTTCTCATAACATGCCCCTCCCCTCCCCCAATCCCCGCAAAAAAACTTTACCATCTACTTATTTCCCTATTCAGTTTACAGTTTGCATTTGTTTCTTGTAGAACTGTCTCATTGGTTTTTCTGTCCATCTATAGTATTCTTTGCATTTTCCTCAGAAACCACATTTCCACTGCCATTAGATGTTTCTCAGCTTGTCTGCTTATTGTCCACCTTTCACATGCATATAACAGAATAGGTTCTATATAGCACTTCAACACTCTTTTTGTCACTGCAATTGACAGCTTTTTATTAGTCAGTATGTTTTCCATCTGACAAAATTCTACCGTTACCATAGCAATTCTTGTAGGAGTCAAATAATGACCGATGTCTGGACATGACAATAATATTTTTGTCACATGAGAATTTTTTATTATTTTTTTTTGGGGGGGGAGGGGGGGCGCGTTCGTAAATAAGGTAGTCTCTGCTATTTGCTCCCCTTCTTGACAGTGACCAGTGGACAGTGACTGTCATTGTTTCTATAGAGAGATTTTCTGCCAGCTGCTGTCATATTGAGCTCAGTACTGAAGAAGAAAAGCCGCATTTCAAAAAATGAAGAGTATCTTATGCAATAAGTCATTATCAATGAATGTAAGAGAGTGCTGAAGTGCTATATAGAACCAGTTTTGCTGTATGGCAGCGAATCTTGGAATGTAAATGAACAAATTAGGAAGAACTTAGAAGCAACAGAGATGTGGTTTTTGAGACGAATGTTGCAAATTCCTTGGACTGCCAGAGTAACTAACAACGATTGCCTGAAACAGGCTAATGAAACTAGAACACTATATACAACAATAAGAAAGAGAAAAACAGTTTTCTTTGGTCATATGATGAGAAGAGAGGTGCTGGAGAACATCGTGACAACTGGAAAGATCGAGGGGAAGAGAGGCAGAGGCAGACCAAGAGAAATGATGCTGGATGGATTGTGATGGTAGCATGGAGGAATATCATTAGCAGAATTGATCCAGAACACCAAAGACTGAGATCTGTGGAGAGCAATGAACGCCATGCCTGCTAGCAGGGCATTTGATGATGAAATTTCTCTTGGTCTGCCTCTCTTCCCCTTGATCTTTCCAGTTGACTTATGATACAGATAAATTTTGAAAGATTGTTTGAGGGGATTGTTGTTCTGCACAAGATAAGCCACCAAATGATATGTAAGAGAAGGTCTCAGCAACGTTATAAACACTGGAAGATGTAAGAGAAGGTCTCAGCAACGTTATAAACACTGGAAGATGTAAGAGAAGGTCTCAGCAACGTTATAAACACTGGAAGAGTTGTCAGAGACAGCAGAGAAAATGCCCAAATGGATTTTCAGAGCGGCATGGATAGTGATTTATCAAGAGAACACATAACAGATGGTTGTGGAGGGTCATGCTTGCCTGAATTGCCTGTCATTGCAAATAATTATAATGATCTTAAATACATCATATAAGGTCAGCATGGTCGAATGGATAAGAATGTGCATTCTTAAACATTCAGTGTGCTGATGTCAAGGTAAGGGGTTCAATCCCTACACCGGACAGCTGGACTAAAAAGTTTATTTCTTGTCCTTGACTTGAGGACATAAATTACAAGTACCTATAAAGTCCGAGTGGGTTCGCCTGATGGTGAGGGACACTTGTAATAGGGAAAGCTAATCCACACGCACAAATCTTTTGAACCCAGACTACTCTTGGGCAGGCCACATAGCAGTTCTAATTCTATCTCCACTAGTCACATGATTTTTTCTTTTGGGTATGTTCAGTGCAACTGGAGCTATGGTGACAGTCATTCGTCATGTGTCATGCCGACAAGCATGGGTGGTCATGTTGAACCCGCTACCTCGACATCATCACACTGGATGTTTAAGAATGTGTGCTATTCTCCATTTGCTAAAGACTTTACTATGGAGGAGATAGTACACCTATGGATATTTCTAGAGTTCAGTGTTGATTTTCTGCTCTAACAGAACAAAATGGAAACCAGGCAGAAAGGTCTGTCAGTCCAGGCATGCAGCATTAAGTAGAACAGACAACATGTATTATTTCAAGGCATAATTTGAATCTGTATATCCAGCTTAAGGGTTGATAATTTGAGAGGCTGAGTTTACCAAACATATTTGTTTAAAGACTTATTATTATGAATACATTAAGACTGTACATTCAGAATATCCCTTGCATTGTTGTGTTAATTGAATTACCAATTCTTAACTTCTACAATTACCAAATTACAAATTCTAAACTTGTAACAATGATGAACTCTAATATCCCAGGTATTTGACAAAGTCGTTTCATTTCATTCTTCCCTACTTTCCAGGGGAAACAAATTCTTAACTCTTGCAAATTCTAAACAGATAACAATGGTTAACTTTTATATCCCAGGTATTTGGCAAAGTCGTTTCATTTCATCCTTCCCTATTTCCCGACGGGAACAATGGAGAGAGTGGATACAGAAGGCCAGGTTGCCACTGCTAAAGTAAGTGGCACATTCTTGCTGTTTTTCATACTTACTGGGGATAATTAGTTAGTTAGTTAGTTAGTCGACAGATCATCCTCGTTGCACATCGGACCATTCAGTCCATAAGTGCTCGGATCCCCTCCTCAGCAAATCCCGCAGCGTGTAGCGGCTAACGACGCCAGTTCTGTGTTGGTTTATCAATCTTCTTTGGCTTCCTGCGTAGTGTTCTTGTTTGGCCACCCCACTTTTAATTTGCTGCTCTCGCAGTCTGGCCATTGTTGTAGATTCACAGTCATCACTTGGTTCTTGCAAAAGTCTCACTTCTCGTAGAGCATTCAGAATGTCAGCCTGGTCCATGGCGCGTCCGCCCTCAACAGTAGCCTCACCTGCGAGCTTGTCAGCCCGCTCATTTCCTTGTACTCCCGCATGCCCTGGCACGAAGATGAAACTAATCTTTGCCAGCCGAGACCGCTTCAGAGGCAGCAACCATTCTCTTCGGATCTACCCCTCCTCTATCCTCTTGATCATGTTCATTGAGTCGCTAAGGAAACAAGCCCTAGTGAATGTCTGTGTCTCGAGCCATGTTATTGCTTTACTTACTGCCATGACTTCCATGGTCAGGCTACTTGTGGTTTCAGTGAAAGCACCAGAGTCCTCCTTCACAATTCTCCCTCCGGCCCGAGCTGTAAAGGCCCATGAGCTTCTCACATGTCGGACGACCGACCCATCTGTGTAGATGACCGCGTCACTGTCTAGCGAATTCTCGAAAATCAACGCTTGTACTTCAGCCTCAACAGCAGCCGGATTTTCTTGTCTGCATTTTCTATCTAGTTGGATGCAAACTGAAAAGGATGTGGAGAAGTCTGTTGGCACTTGCACCCACTCCTCGCCAGGTTCTAAGTCCTCAAGTGAACACACCTGTTGAAGAATGTCCTCGGCTTGACCCATCCACGACCGTCCTCTTTTTAACCTGCTGCCCTTCACCTTCCTAATTTCACTATGCAGTGGATGCTGTGTGTTTTGCGTTAATTCTGAGGTAGGCACGTGCCCTGCAAACTTGCATTCTCTCTTCAATGGTTGGAAAATCAAGAAGGTAGCGCATCGCCCTGCATGCTGTATCTCTTGTACATCCAAGAATAATGCGCATAGCTTCATTCTGTATCCTTTCCATCCTTTCTATCTGCTTATGGCTGACAGTCAGGATTGCCATTGCATACTCCAAAACAGACATGACCAGCCCCTCGTACAGAAGACATAGATGGCGCTGCTCACAGTTTGCTGCCGCCATCACCCGCATCGCTGCCAAACCCCGCTTGGCCTTTGTTATCACCTGGTCTATGTGCACATTATAAGCAAGGCTTCGATCAAACCGTATCCCCAGGTAATTCATTGCCTGCGTTCTTTCCACCGTCTCTGAACACAGCATTACAGTTGGTGTTGGATTGTTGACAATATGATTATTCAACGAGAACCAAGTCACTGTTGCCTTTGTTGGGTTGACCATTGCCCCAGCTTCATCACACCAAGTACTTATGCGATTGAGTTCGGTTTGTAGTTCCACAGCAACCTCCTCTCTATCCTTACCCTGACGATACACTAAAACATCATCGGCATATGACAATGTCCTGCCAGGTCCAGTGATCTGCTCACTGGTGATTCTCACTGTGTAGGCGTTGAACAGTACCGGAGATAATGGTGATCCCTGTGGTAGGCCCGGATATATTGTTGTTGGTTCCGAAGTCCAACTGCCACATCTAAAAACTACTTTCCGTTGGAAGAGAGCTGCAGCGATCCAACTAAGGAGGAATGGACTTACGTTTAGTTCAAGAAGCTGAAACATTAAAAAATCCAGTGGTACTCTGTTGTATGCATCCTCAAGATCAATCGCTGCAGCAACGGTTTCAGTGCCTGAGTGGAAACCTTCATAGACATCGTGGGCAAAGACTGCTGCATTGGTCCAGGTTTCTCTTTTTGGACGGTACCCACCCAGGGTAGGTGGGAAAACACCTTGCCTCTCTAGTTGGCTTGATATTTTCCTGGCAATTACCTTCTCCAGCAGCTTGCCTATTGTATTCTGCATGGTTATAATTCGATATCCCTGAATTTTCTTGTGGTCTTTGTCAGGCTTCGGCAAGGGAATCAGATAGCTGTGTAACCATTCCTCCTTGATGCTAGCACTCCCTATACTGTTGTTGTACATGTCTGCTAGTTTCTCTAGCTCATTGTCGGTACACCTATTTATGTCGTCGTATCTTATGCCATCAGGACCTGGAGCACTGTTTTTTGATCGTCGAAGCACAGCCTTGATTTCTTTCGCTGTCACTGTGTCTTCATCCGAAGTGTTCTGGGCCTTGCATCTGTCTGAGGTGACCTCCTTGGCCAGATTTCGGCCTCCCATGTCTGTCTGGTTGCTCTGCTCAAGGTAGCGTTCAAAGAGGGCTTTGCCCTTGTCCTCGTCAGTCCTCTGCCAGATGAGGTCAGCACCTTGGAAGTCAGAAATGCTCTTATTCTTGACTACACCACTCATGCTTTTATGTAGTCGCCAGAACAATTTCAGTGACTTGTCTGTGCTTACTCTTTGACACACCTCTGCCCATTTTTCGCTTTTAACCACCGTGACCAGTTTTTTGAAATAGCTTACTTTTGTGTGCATCTCTCTTTCTAAGTGCAAGCAGGGACTAGGATGACCAGCTCTGTTCTTCTTGGCATTTTGCCATCTCCTTACAGCACTACGCTTATCCACCCAAGCCTTCTCCACCTCGAAACTCCACCACGGTGGCTGCTCCCAGCTTTTTTTCCTTTTCTTCCTGCCCTGAAACGTTCTGTGCTTGTCACGTCTTATTTTACTCACCACATCTTGCCCTGTACTGTCATACTGGAACGTCTTTACCTTTAGCTTGTGCTGCCTGGTGTTGCCTTTCTCCACCAATATGCTGCATGGGGGGTGGTCGCTGCCATGGTGTCCTAGGACACCCCATCTACACACTGTAGTGAGTGAAGGTGAAACTAGCGCCAGATCAATAGCACTGTCCTCATCGCCTGGACGGCTTGCTGTCCTGGTGACACAGCCACTGTTGATACAAACCAGGTCGATGGTTTCCAGTGCAGTCTCGAGCTCCTCCCCTTGTGTATTGGAGGAAGTGTTTCCCCATGATCTGCCTTTAGAGTTGAAGTCACCACAGAAAATAACATTTCTCTCGTGGCCTAATATGCCACTTAAGCACTGCCACTTCTGGGCGTCCATACTCGCATTGCGGGCATAAACATTAACCAACACGAATGGTATACTGGAATGAACTCTCAACGCCTGTATTTGTATATCGTCACTGTCCCAACTGGACATGTCTAGCTCTGACGCCACCATGCTGTCGCGAACGAGAATCGCCGTTCCCAGATGTCGTCTGTTACTGGGGATAATTAGTAGGCTTTCCTCTGCCTTATAACGTTTTAGGTACTTCTTCTTCTTCTTCTTCGTTCATCCGGAGTTTTTTTTCGGATGTGATTGCGTTGTGCCTGTTTACAGCAGAGCTGCGTTCTTGCGCCGTTAGGCCGACACATCCGACTTCTGCGGGCATTTGTTGACCGGGTTAACCTTCCCGGGGGTTTCTTAGGACGTTTGACTCTCACTGTTGTGGTGTTATCCCCCATCCCAGCTGGTCCATATAGAACAGCCAAAGATCCTGGTCAGCCCTCAAGGGAAGGCAGGGGCAGACCATGGGCATTCCCCGCCATCCAAGGAGGCTTCCATACTTGCAGAGCCGATACATAGCGCTCTGGTACTGGGCTCACCCAAGGAATCGTCACGTCCTGCACATGGCTGCTTAGCCTCACTTCCGTATATTGGGCCTTCCGTTCACCATAGGCTGTTCCTCCGGAAACCAGAAGTATGCAGTCTGCAGATGACATCCACACAGTGAGCTTTCGATTCGGACTTTCCACGTAATGGATTTGCTATCCAAGCAATATTCCATTTCATGCCACTAGGACACTTTTCCACCTTTTATGAAGCCCACACAATGGGCTTTTGATTCGGACTTTCCACGTAATGGATTTGCTATCAAGCAATATTCCATTTCGTGCCACTAGGACACTTTTCCACCTTTTATGAAGCCAACACAGCGAGCTTTCGATTTGGACTTTCCACATAATGGATTTGCTATCCAAGCAATATTTCATTTCATGCCTCTGGGTCTTTATGCACCTTTAAATGTCAACCTGTATGTAGTTAAAGTAAGCTGCGGTCAACTTGAGCTTGTTGATATCTCCATAGAGCTTCGTCCTCAAATGAAGCAGGTGTGGGCCAAAATATCTTTCTCTGTTCTGCATACGTTGGGCAATCCTGCAGCAAATGTTTTGCTGTCATTTTTCCAGTTCTACAATTACATTCATCAGTATCTCCTATCTTTAGTTTATTGAACAAGTGGTATTTCAGCCTGTTATGTCCTGTGCGGAGTCTGAAGATTGCTACTTGTTCTCTTCGGTCGAGTTTGTAATATGCATCATCCTTCTGATGGCCTGGATGCTCAGATTCCCATTTGGTTCTATAAGTGCTTTTTATCAACCTCTTTGCCTCATTATAGGTTATGTCTATGTCAGGCTGTGGTAGTCGTCCGCCCTCTTTTGCCAGTCTGTCAGCCTCTTCGTTTCCAGGTATACTGCAATGTGATGGGATCCACTGTATTACAACTTTTTTGGATTTCTGGCATAGACCATGGAGTGCTGCTCTTAGGTCAGTTAGTTCTGTGCTGTTATTGCTCTTGAGTATTGAGACAGCTGACTTTGCATCTGTGAAGATAGCTATTTGCTTCTCTTTATTTTCCTCCATCAGGAGCATTTCTGCTGCAGTTTTCAAAGCCTCTACCTCCGCTTTGAAGTTACTTGAAAATTTTCCAGTTGCCATTGAATGTGTTTTTTTCACTCCATTTTTTAAATTTAGGAGAATTCCTCCTCCTCCATTCTCTATTGAATTTTTGGCTGATCCATCTGTATATGCATGGGTCCAATTCCTGCTTGGGTAATGTTCTTTTATGTAGTTTAGGGTTATTTCTCTTCTTTCGGTTTCATGCTGAGTGTTCTTTTTCTCAATACCAGGAATGTTTTCTATCATCTCAGGCAGTTGCTGCTGTCTCCAAGCTGGGAAGTTGTGTGCATTGTGTATGGGCTTGACTGTTGATATGTTAAGTATAGGATCTGCCCTAATCCTTCGTTTTGCAGTTTCTACAAAGTTGCTACGCTTCATTCAGTCTTCCCTTTCCAAAACCATTAAATCTGTTGTACATAGGGTGGTCTGTCAATCTTCTAAATTTTTCTGCTTGTTGCTGGGCTCTGCTATCTCTTCTATCCTGCATTGGTTGTAAACAAGTGATCTTTTCTAGTTGATTAATGGGCGTTGTCTTCAGGCTTCCAGTTATGATTCGCATTCCTTGGTTTTGGACTCTACTTATTTTGTTAAAGTTTGACTTAGCTGCTGTTGCCCAAGCTGCAATGCCATATTCCAGTACTGGCCTCACCCGTCCAGTATATAACTTCTTGAGAACTTTCTCATCTGCTCCCCATGTTGTACCAGCAAGCTTTTTCATGATTGCCATTCTCTGCCTTGCTCTTGTTCGATTTTTCTCAACCTGTGTCTTCCATGTCAGGCGACGATCAAAGGTGACTCCTAGATAGTTTGGATTTTCTTCATGGCGCAATATTTTTCCATTCAATACCAGCTTAGGTTGCTGAGTTTTATTTGAGAGGGAGAACACTGTGCATGTTGTTTTCTCCTCACTTATCTTCACTAGCCATGATTTTGACCAGTCCTCTAGCGCTAATAAGGCTTGCTGTATTCTGCTGTTAGCTGTACTAATATATTCTTCAGATGTCCATATGGCTAGGTCATCTGCAAAGGAGGATGTGTGTACTCTGGCTGGAAAATTTTCTGTGATGTCATTTATATATGCTAGGAATAATGTTGGTGAAAGAACTCCTCCTTGGGGGACACCTTGCTCCAGCAGCATCATTTTGCTTGTTTGTCCTTGTACTTTTGTCCTGGCAGTTCTGTTCTCAAGGTAGTGGCTGATCCATTTATACATTTTTCCACAAACATGCATGTTTTGCAGTTTTACTTTCAGTCCTTCCTTCCATACTTTATCAAATGCTTTTTCTAAATCTATCCAGACTGCTAGTGTGTGCTTTTTCTCTTGGAAGGCATCCTCTATTTCCTGAGCTATATAGGTTATTTGATCTTCAGTGGATCTGTATTTTCTGAATCCTGCTTGGTGTGGTGTTAAGAGTTTGTTTTCTTCCAGATGCCATGTTAGCCTGCCATTGATAATGCGTTCCATTAATTTTCCTACACAGCTCAGTAGACTGATAGGTCGATAGCCATTTGGTTCTTCCAGGTCTTTTCCTTTCTTTGGGACTGGTATTAGTATAGCTTCCTTCCATGCCTGTGGGACTATTCCTCTCTTCCAGCTGTTATTTAGGACTGCTAGTAGTTTCTTCTTTGCCTTGGTGCCTAGTCCTATTAGCATTTCATTTGTGATTCCATCCTTTCCTGGTGATTTCTTCTTTTTTAGGGTATTCATTGCCTGTTCCATTTCTTCCATTGTTAGATTTGCCATCATATATTCTGCTGCTGTCTCTGTATTTCTATGATGTGTCTGTTTGTCTTTGATTGCTTTCTTCTGTTCGGTTGTAATATCAATGTGGTTTGCATTTGCATAGTGTTCCATTAGTGCATTTGCAGCCTTTTTGCCTGTAAGCAAGGCATTTCCGTGTTTAATTGTTATTTGTTTGTTTCTAGGTCCTTCATTGTTCATGGCTTTCACTAGTTTCCATAGTTTGTTTCCATCCCTGTCAAAATTCAGGTTTTCTGTTTTTTCCCTCCAACAATCTCTTGTTGTTTGATTTACTGTTCTTTTATATTTTGCTGAGATGGCTTTGAGAGAGATGTTTGCTTCAATTGTTTGTTCTCTCTCTGCTGTCTTCCTGGCATCTTCAACTTTGTCCTCCAAACTTTGTAGTTCTTCAGTCCAGTATGGTTTGTAATTTTTCCTCGCTCCTCTTGGAATGGACTCAGTGGCTGCCTGTATTATCGCTCTGTTTAGACTTTCCACCATTTGCTTTATGTTGCCATATCGTGTATTTATGTTTTCACAATATTTGTCTGTTAGTATGGCAAATCTGTCCCAATCTGCTCGTTTGTAATTCCAGCGGGGCAAGGGCTTTTGCTCCTGTGGAACATACTCCATATTCATTTCAAGCTTGATTGGTCTGTGGTCACTACCTGCTAATTGGTCCAGCACATGGCGATCGATTTTGTGGAGGATGTCTCCTGTGCAGAAAGCTAAGTCTGGAGTAGAAGTGGTAAGCCATCTTCTGGAGTAGAAGCTCGGTGTGTCATCTGCTTTGTTGAGTAGATGGAGATTTGAGTCTATTTCCCAGTCCTCCAATTCATCTCCTCTTTTGTCAGTATCTGGGTATCCCCATCTTTCTGAACGGCTATTAAAGTCTCCGACAATAATGCAGTTTGTGTCAGTTATTTTCATGTTTGAGAGTGTAAGGTCCTTATCTGCTGGGCTATACAGATTGTAGATTCTTATTTTCACGTCCTTTATCATTATGTCAACACCTATAATTTCCGTTTGGTTGTCAGAGATCACAGATACTTCGCTGCAAGGTATTGTATTTCGTGTAAGTATTAGAACTCCTCCTTTGTGTCCTTCGCGGTCGAAACGTGTGGCCTGATATCCTCTGACTGAGAATTTGTGATTGGCGTTGAGGTGTGTCTCTTGAATGCATGCCACATCTATTCTATCTTTATGAAGACGATGTGTTAGGGAGTCTTTCTTCTTGTAAACTCCTTCGGCATTCCACTGTAGTATGTTGAGTGTCCGGGGTATTTGGTCAATAGCTCTTAACCTACTCCTCTGTGCCTTGACTCCACAGCACAGGGGAAGGTGACCACCAGTAGTCATGGGTGGACCCCCTCGAGGCAGGGGGCCCGGCACTATCACCGCCTGATGGGACTTCACGGGATTAGCACCATATCGATTAATTTTGATTTGTGACATCATGAATTAAGTTACGTTGCACTGCTTTGTCAAGCCTGTGGCTCAGTACATCCGATTTCGACAAGCATTTATTCGGGATGCTTTCCCTAGCCTTTGACTGTCCCCAGTCTACCTACAAGGCAGCAGGTTTCACGTTGCACTGCTTTGTCAAGCCTGTGGCTCAGTACATCCGATTTCGACAAGCATGTATTTGGGGTGCTTTCCCTAGCCTTTGACTGTCCCCAGTCTACCTACAAGGCAGCAGGTTTGTGTGTCTCTTCGTCTGGTCCCTCTCCCTTGACCTGTCCGACATGGGTGGCCCTACCAGTAGCTGTGCTACCGTCGGCATAGCTCTTGGGGTCATTGGGACGCACAAGCCCCTCTACCTCGTCACGGTGGACACACAGCAGAGGGGACGTTTTAGGTACACCTTCTGTAATTTGTATCTTCAACCACTTTCTTCATGCTAAAAAATGTGTTGCATGTCCTTTACAAAACGTCGCAATCAACCCCAGCATTTGTTTGTTGTTTGTGGTTTCTAGATAATTTTATGTTCAGTAGTTTGCCATTGCTTACTGAACGGCTGACACTCATACAATTGTGAAAATCAGAGCACAGCTCTCTGGTTCCGAATCGCCTGCAGCTGACTTTGAGTGTGGTATGTTGGAATTGTGGAACTGCATTCACTACCCTGGGTCACAGAAGCTGACCTAACCATACTAGAGTAATTATTACATTATAAAGAGAAATGTAATTAGTCCCAATTGTAAGGCGTGTATTGATGAAGTCTGCTGTACAATAGCCAAGCAAAAGCAGTATTTCACAAAATGAAGAACGTTCTCTGTAATTTATATTTGTCAGTCGTGGTGAGACTTTTTAAGAGTTACATTGAGCCAGTTCTGACGTACAGAAGCAAATCATGGACAGACATGAAAAAAAAATTATGTGGAAGCTGAGGCAATGTGGTTTTTATAGAAGAATGATGAGAACACTGTGGACAGATAGATGAAGTGATGAAGATATCTTGAAAGATATTACTTAAGTGCTGACTTCCCATCCTTCACTTGCAGACCTATATTACAAGTACCTCAGAAGTCAGAGTTGTTTTGCCTGATGACGAGACACACTAATAGGGAAAGCTAACTTTCATGCAAAATCAATCCAGAGTAAAAATTAAGTTGCATGTCTTTCACAGGACATAGCAGTCAACCCCAGCATTTTTGCTGTTCGTGATTCCTGGGCAAATTTTATGTTCAGTAGTTTGCCATCCAGAGTACTCGCTAGTAATAGCAATTGCTAGGAGTAGCCTGTGTTTGGACTGCACACGAGTTCAAAGCGAATAAACGCCCAAAGAAATATTAATAGACAAATTGTGAATTATTGTTAGTAGAAATATGATTTGAAAGCATCGTTGAACTGTTGGGATTTCATGGCTCTACTCCCCAGAGTGAATACTTCTCTAAATAGACATCAATTCAAAACTAGTGTCTGTGACAATACCATATGCTAGTTGTAATTATTATATTTGTAACAATGTGCAGCTTCTGGGATGATACCATATGCTGGTTGTAATTATTCTGTCTTAAGCAAAGCCTGACTTCTATGATAATACCACATGCTAGTTGTAATTATTTTATCTGAAACAAAGCCTGGCTTGTATAACAATACTGTATGCTAGTTGTAATTATTCTATCTGAAGCAAAGCCTGGCTTCTATGACAATACCACGTACTAGTTGTTATTATTTTATCTGAAGGAAAGCCTGGCTTCTATAACAATATCATATGTTAGCTGTAATTATTCTATCTGAAACAAAGCCAAGCGTCTGTGATACCATATGCTAGTTGTAATTATTCTATCTGAAGCAAACCCTGGCTTCTATGACAATACCATGTGCTAGTTGTTATTATTTCATCTGAAGCAAACCCTGGCTTCTATAACAATATCATATGTTAGTTGTAATTATTCTGTCTGAAGCAAAGCCTGGCTTCTATAATAATACCATGTGTTAGTTGTTATTCAATCAAAAGCAAAGTCTTTTTGACAAAACCATGTGTTAGTTGTAATTATTCTATCTGAAGCAAACCCTGGCTTCTATAATAATATCATATGTTAGTTGTAATTATTCTATCTGAAGCAAACCCTGGCTTCTATAATAATACCATGTGTTGTTATTCAGTCTGAAGCAAAGTCTTCTTGACAATACCATGTGTTAGTTGTAATTATTTTATCTGAAGCAAAGTCTGACTTCTATAACAATATCATGTATTAACTGTAATTATTCTATCCTAAACCACATTGACCGGTCTCTGTGGCTAAGGGCTTTGCGAGCGTGAATTGTGAGCCCGTATACCCGGGTTTGAAACACAGCGGTGATGATTTTTTCGAAAAAGGTATAGGAGCCGGTCGTTCAGAAAGCAATGGCCACATTGACGTATTGAGCAGTGAGCTTGCTTTACCAGGAGATAGGTCTAAGTTCATTCTATAACACATACAGAATGTTTTCCCCACTACTAGAGCAGCTATGAGGTCTACCCTTCCTCAAAATAGGGGAAGTAAAGACTCTTTAACACACATTTAGACATATTAGGGTTTATGGTGTTAGCCCCATATGTTTATAAACCAACTGACACTGTGATAAGGTCAGTATCACACTGGCTGCCTTTATTTCCCATTACATATCTTGGTATACCAGTTTTTAGGCCATGTTAATTTGGCTGCCAGATTAATTTGGCTGCCAGATTTATTTGGCAGCCAAATTTATAAAAATTTGCCATGATGGGGATTCAAAAGACATGACCACTTGGTTGGGTTGGCAATCATGCTAACCTCTGCACTATTGCGACGACTCCCCATAAAATGGGTATTAGATCAGTTTTCAGAAATTGGGAATTCTTTGGAGAATAAAAGCTCACAAGGAAAGGTCACCCCAAGCCACCCCACCTCATTATGCCATGGCCTAGAATATGATTGATTGATTGATTGATTGATTGATTTAGGAATCGACATCACAGCATTCGGGGCATTCCCATAAGTGCTCCGTCCTCATCCTCAGCAGCCAGCGAAGAGTTCCAACACCAATAGTACCAGTAGCAATCTGATTATATGTCCGTCTTGCCTTTCCTCTGAGCGTCACTCCTCGAATATGTGAAGACCTAACATTTCACATCTCGGTGATAGTATTTGCCGTTGGTCAACTTTTAAGTTAGTTGTATATTCTTTTCAGGATATCACAGTCAACCCCAGCATTATTTGGCTATTTGTGTTTTTTGTGTGGAAAGCTTTACATTCAGTAGTTTGCCTTTGCTTTCTGAATGGCCGGCATTAAAACCATTGTATGAAAACCAATTCAAGGCGGTTTGCTGCCTAATCACCCGCACCTGTGTTTTGAACGCAGTATGCGGGATTACAAATTTTGTTCATAACCCCTTTGCCACAGAGCCTGTGGAATCTTTACCCTTGTGTTAAATTTTACACGGACTGACCTAATTATCTTCTCTATTCCTGCTGATTGTACCAGTTCCCTCAGCGTGTTTACTCTTGCTCGTGGTACTAATATGATTTCAAACTCCCGCTGGATCTTTAATACGTGTAATGTATCAATGGGACCCTTTTAAGTCCTTATCCGAGAAGGCTGGAAATGTGATTCACTACCCTGGGATTATATTTTTTTTCACCGAGTTGCATATTTCCTGTTCTGTGATAACTGCATTAAATCTACAAGAATGGAAGGTCCACTATTTGGGGCTGATGTTGCAAAGTGATCGTGGCTGGAGATCAGTTGTCATGGTTAGTATTTTTTACTTGGCTGTTAGTTTCTGTTTGACCGTGTTATCATTTCTTTAAATGTTCTCATATTAGCCACGTTTGACTGTCCTGGAAATGGACTCTACGATGATGTGCTGTAAGCCATGTCATGGTATGAGGGGGCTTCACGTGAACACCTTAAAAGTGTGATAGAAATTACAATAACTATGCCATTGTCCTTGTAACTTGCCAGTATTGGCGTTAAGGATATCAATAGTGTTCAGCATGTGACATCATGGTGCAGAGGAACACAGGTGACATGATAAGGACAGTTTAAATATGGCCATCCCACTTTTTACATGCACCAAAGAGGAGCAGCGTTCTGTTAACAGTTTTTTGATCAGTGAAGGGATTAAGCCTATAGAAATTCATCGGCTAATGAAGGTCCAGTATGGTGAGGCATGTCCGGCAGTCCAGCAAGTGTTTGAGTGGAGTAGGAAGTTTCAAAACGGCGTGACTTCTGTGAAGAGCTACAGCAGGTGGTGCAAGAGTGGTTACACACATGACCAAGAGCATTGCCTTCTACAGGAATCCAAGCACTTTATCGGCGCTGGAGGACTTGCATTGAATGCAGTGGTGACTACACCGAAAAATGATACATTTATTCTTTACTTTTTCGGAATATATTTACCCACAAAAAAAAAAATGTAAGGTTTTCATTTGAAGCCCCCTCGTATATCTTCAGTATTAAACAGATGTTAAAGGATTCTGTTCTATGCCTGAAGATGCGGTGGGTAATATGGTGCGAGACATGTATAGGTCGATCCCACTCATTGACTGATGTTGTCAGTATCATACTGGCTGGATTTACTCGCCGGAACAATTCCAAGTGCCCATTTTCCATTGGTGGCCCAGGTCAATTTATACACTCAAAAATCCCTGCCTCAATAGGGATCCAATACGTGAACACTGGGCCAGTAGACAAGGGTGTCTTCAATATGTTATCTCATTTTGGGGGTTAACATGACCAGTGGTTATCCAGTGTGCCAATGCCAAGGTAGTAGGTTCAACCCCTACACTGGTCAAGTGGACTAAAATGTTAACATTCCTTCCTTGACTTGGGGACGTAAATTACAAGCACCTCTGAAGTTGGAGTGGGTTCATCTGATGGTGAGGGAAACTGGTAATAGGGAAAGCTAATGCACAAGGGGAAAATCATTCCAGTGCACTAGAAGTAGTAGCAGGTATATAGATTATGCTTCAGTTTAAAGCAGTGGACTCAATTTAAAAAACAAAAAAACAGTTCTCATTAATAGATACTAACTTTGGTGGTCTTGGGTTCGATCTTGATCAGGGCACTTTCAAATTGTTTTAATATCAACCTCCCAGGCCAACTGAACATAAAGATGTACCTGGAAATATCTTGGGAGGTAAAAACAGCCAATATGATATGACCAAATCACCCGCTGGTCTATACAAATAGGGGTGTAGCTCCTGGTCATGTAAAAGGGGGCCTTTGCTTTCATTTTACTGAACTCTGGGGTAGAGAAATAAACAGTGGTGAGGAAGGGAACTGACCTGACCACCCTTCTAGAGTAATTAAAGACCTAGTATATACAGGGTCTTTGTACAGTCCCACTACACTTTATGTGTAGAATAAATTTTAAAAATTTGTTCTTTTGTTGATAACACCCAAAGAATTACTCCAGCAGACGATAGCCAAACACTGTGGACTGTTTCATGATGGACTGTGGAGCATATGTTTTTATGTCATGTACTTCATTTTTCAAATTTGTTCCACACACAAAGTGTAGTGAGACTTTACAACCTCTCTCTCTCTCTCTCTCTCTCTCTCTCTCTCTCTCTCTCTCTCTCTCTCTCTCTCTCTCTCTCTCTCTCTCTCTCTCTCTCTCTCTCTCTGTTTGTGTGTGTGTGGGTGGGTGGGCGGATGGATGGATATATAAAGTTCTTTGTATTATAAAGCTTTGACACATTCCAACAATAGTATGGAGGAGTTACAAATGCAAGTTGTAATTCCGCATACCATGTTTGAAAAACAGCTGTAGGCATTTTGGAAGAAGACTGACCACCTTGCGTTGGTTTCCATATGTTGGTTAGGGTGCCGGTCATTCAGAAAGCAATGACAAACTACTGAACTTAAACTTTCCCAGGAATCACAAACAGCCAAAACATGCTGGGGTTGACTGCAACATCCTGTAAAGAGTTTGCAACTAACTTTCTTTTATAGTAGTGTGAACTAAGGAACTTCTTACAACACGTCTGCATATAGCACAAGTCAGACATGCTCATAATGTTACGTAAAGTAGGGGTTTCTGTAGATGAGGTGCATTCACTTGTAGAATGTATTAGGGCACTGCTGCAGATCTGTCAAAATTTCTCTTGCCAACTTCAGTTAAATGTATTTGATATAATGTATGTGGTTAGTTATGATAATCTAAATGTATTTTATATAATGTATGTGGTTAGTTATGATAATCTAAATGTATTTTATATAATGTATGTGGTTAGTTATGATAATCTAAATGTATTTTATATAATGTATGTGGTTAGTTATGATAATCTAAATGTATTTTATATAATGTATGTGGTTAGTTATGATAATCTAAATGTATTTTATATAATGTATGTGGTTAGTTATGATAATCTAAATGTATTTTATATAATGTATGTGGTTAGTTATGATAATCTAAATGTATTTTATATAATGTATGTGGTTAGTTATGATAATCTAAATGTATTTTATATAATGTATGTGGTTAGTTATGATAATCTAAATGTATTTTATATAATGTTTGTGGTTAGTTATGATAATCTAAACGTTTATGGATGCTGTCTGTATGAGTTTTATCACAGGATATTAGCGTTAACTGAGAGCTGTTTCACGAGATGTGAAATCTATCTCAACAGACTTTTTCACAAGATGTGAATTATATCTCTGCGGACTGTTTCACAAGATGTGAATTCTATCTCAGCAGACTGTTTAACGAGTTGTGAATTCTATCTCTGCAGACTATTTCACGAGATATAAACGCTATGTGTGTGTGTTGTGTCACAATCATTCGATCAGGTGCCATCTCCACAATAAAGGTTGGCTGCAAAGGGTCTCAAATACTGTCTCTTGTCTTGATTGTACATCTGTACGCCCATCTCTTGATGTTAACTTCCCACATGTATTGTTGTCCACCTCTTGCTCATTTGCCATCAGCCTTACCCTTCAGTATGGTATTTATGAGAATATTTTGTCTTTTAACGTGGCTGAAATATTTCCCTTGCTCTTTTTTGTTATTTCTTTCATCAACTCTCTTTTCATTCCCAGTTTTTATTGAACCTCTATATTTGATTGTTTTTGTTTCCATGAAATACAACATATTCTTCTGTATATCAACATATCCAGGGTCTCTAATCGACTTTCACTTTCTTGTTCATTGTCTGTGCTATAAGTTGTATCACAAGATATAAACTATGTGAGTTGTGTCACAAGATATAAACCCAATGTGAGCTGTGTCACAAGATATAAACTGTGCGTTGTGTCACAATGTATAAACTTAGTGTGTGGCATCCCAAGATATAAACTCTATGTGAGCTGTGTCATAAGATATAAGCTCTGTGTGAGTTGTGTCATAAGATACACACTCTGTGTGATTTATCTCACAAGATATAAACTATGTGTGAGTTGTGTCATAAGATATAAGCTCTGTGGGAGTTGTGTCATAAGATACACACTCTGTGTGATTTATCTCACAAGATATAAACTATGTGTGAGTTGTGTCATAAGATATAAGCTCTGTGGGAGTTGTGTCATAAGATACACACTCTGTGTGATTTATCTCACAAGATATAAACTATGTGTGAGTTGTGTCATAAGATATAAGCTCTGTGGGAGTTGTGTCATAAGATATACACTTGTGTGAGTTGTCTCGCAAGATATACACTCTGTGTGAGTTGTCTCACAAGATATATACTCTGTGTGAGTTGTCTCACAAGATATAAACTCTTTATGAGTTGTCTCACAAGATATACACTCTGTGTGAATTGTCTCACAAGATATAAACTCTGTGTGAGCTATGTCGCAAGATATAAACTCTGTGAGCTGTATCACAAGATATACACTGTGTGAGTTGTGTCACAAGAGATAAAGACTGTGTCACAATATTTCTTCTTCTTCTGCTGCGTTTGTCCGGAATGTTGTTTTAGGCGTAATTGCGTTGTGCCTGTTTGCAGCAGAGCTGTGATATTTGCACATTTCACTGACACATCTGACTTCTTCAGGCATTTGTTTACCGGGTTACCTTCCTGGGTGTCACAAGATATAAACTCTGTGAGTTGTGTCACATATAAACTCTATGAGTTGTGTTTATTCCATGCTCAGTCTTCATAGACTTCGATGGATAGGACATCTTAGGAGGATGGATGATGGTAGAATACCAAAGGACATCTTTTTTGGTGAATTACAGATGGGTAAGAGATCTCAGGGTCGGCCTCTACTAAGATACAAAGATGTGTGTAAGCGGGACATGATTGATACAGGCATTGATAATGCACATTGGGAGCAAGTCGCCGCTGAACGTGTTGCATGGAAGGCAAACATCTGAAATGGAATAAAGACAAAGGAGAAAATTATTGCAGATAAGTCACACACCGATCATGTGAGACGTAAGATGGTGCATGATGGTGGAAATGACCACGTGTTCACATGCACCCACTGTGAACGGACATTTACAGCGTGAATTGGCCTTATCAGTCACATTCGCTACCGCCATAGGTAAAAGTTATTATGCCTTTTTAAAGCACAAACTATCGTCTGTCAAGACGGCAAGGTGCCAGTAATGAGTGAGTTGTGTCACATATAAACTCTGTGAGTTGTGTCACATATAAACTCTCTGAGTTGTGTCACATATAAACTCTGTGAGTTACAAAACATATAAACTATGTGAGTTACAAAACATATAAACTATGTGAGTTGTGTCACATATAAACTTTGTGAGTTGTGTCACATATAAACTCTGAGTTGTGTCACATATAAACTCTGTGAGTTGTGTCACAAGATATAAACTCTGTGAGTTGTGTCACATAAACTCTGTGAGCTGTGTCACATATAAACTCTCTGAGTGTGTCACATATAAACTCTGTGAGTTATGAAACATATAAACTATGTGAGTTGTGTCACATATAAACTCTGTGAGTTGTGTCACATATAAACTCTGTGAGTTGTGTCACATATAAACTCTGTGAGTTGTGTCACATATAAACTCTGTGAGTTGTGTCACATATAAACTCTCTGAGTGTGTCACATATAAACTCTGTGAGTTATGAAACATATAAACTCTGTGAGTTGTGTCACATATAAACTCTGTGAGTTGTGTCACATATAAACTCTGTGAGTTGTGTCACATATAAACTCTGTGAGTTGTGTCACAAGATATAAAGTCTGTGAGTTGTTTCACAAGATATAAACTCTGTGAGTTGTGTCACATATAAACTCTGAGTTGTGTCACATATAAACTCTGTGAGTTGTGTCACAAGATATAAAGTCTGTGAGTTGTTTCACAAGATATAAACTCTGTGAGTTGTGTCACATATAAACTCTGAGTTGTGTCACATATAAACTCTGTGAGTTGTGTCACAAGATATAAAGTCTGTGAGTTGTGTCACAAGATATAAACTCTGTGAGTTGTTTCACAAGATATAAAGTCTGTGAGTTGTGTCACATATAAACTCTGTGAGTTGTTTCACATATAAACTCTGTGAGTTGTGTCACAAGATATAAACTCTGTGAGTTGTGTCACATATAAACTCTGTGAGTTGTGTCACATATAAACTCTGTGAGTTGTGTCACATATAAACTCTGTGAATTGTGTCACAAGATATAAAGTCTGTGAGTTGTTTCACAAGATATAAACTCTGTGAGTTGTGTCACACATAAACTCTGTGAGTTGTGTCACAAGATATAAACTCTGTGAGTTGTTTCACAAGACATAAAACTCTGTGAGTTGTGTCACATATAAACTCTGTGAGTTGTTTCACAAGACATAAAACTCTGTGAGTTGTGTCACATATAAAGTCTGTGAGTTGTGTCACATATAAACTCTGTGAGTTGTGTCACATATAAACTCTGTGAGTTGTGTCACAAGATATAAACTCTGTGAGTTGTTTCACAAGATATAAAACTCTGTGTTATTGGAAGGAAGGACAATCCACATTATCCTTATACTCAGACCTACAACATATGATGTTCTTAACACTTCACATATCCACAGCAGGTTTTCCTATATTGGACTTGTGTTTTTTGGTTTTGTAAACTAACCCCTGGTATAAATGTTGTGTTGATTTCTATATATTTTTTTGTGTTTTGTAAAATATCCGCTGTTGTTAATTTTGTGTTGATTTTCATATATTTTTTTTTGTTTTGTAAAATAACCCCTGGTGTTAATTTTGTGTCGATTTTCATAATTTTTTTAAAAATTGTCCTTGGTTTTAATTTTGTGTTGATTTGTGTATATATATATATATATATATATATATATATATATATATATATATATATATATATATATATATATATATATATATAGTTTTTTTTTAAATAACCCCTGGTGTTAATTTTATGTTGATTTTCATATATTTTTTTTGTTTCGTAATATAACCCCTGGTATTAATTTTGTGTAAATTTTTATATATGTGTCTGTTTTCTATGCAGTTTTCTTGATTTGTTCTAACATTGATATTTTCTTTCAGATTAATGTGTTGCTCCATGACAACCTGGTTTACCACGTATGTATGTATTTATATATCCTTTCTGCACAGCTTTCGCTTATATTTCTGTATTGCTGTCTTCTTTCAGGTGCTAGGAACCTCCTCAGCAGCATAATTTGCCACTGATTCTACCATTTTCTTCCAGTGCTGGCTGATTAGTTCCCCTTCATCTCAAGCATGTGCGGGTTTTAGCAAAAGTAGGAATTCCGTGGAAGAAATTTGAATGGAAGATAGGATTATGTATACTATAAGAGATTATAACAAGAATCACCCTGGTGAATGTAGCCTTTTGCAAGATGGAAAACATACTAATCAATACATTGATGTCACTTGCAACGAGAAAAAGAATGTTGAAGTGCTACATAGAATCTGTACTTTTGTATTGGTGTGAAGTGTGCACAAGGAGCAGACAAGCTGAAAAACATCTGATGGCTGTGGAGATGTGGTTTCTGAGGGAAATGCAAAGAATACCATGGACAGGCAGAAAAACCAATGACCAAGTCCTTCAAGAAACAAATGAAAAATGTAAACTGATTAAGGAAATTAGAGATAGTCAACATTTTTTGGGCATGTTATGAGAAGAAATAAATTGGAGAACTTGGTGACAACTGGCAAGGTCAAGGGGAAGAGAACAAAAGGGAGGCAGAGAATAAATACCTGGATGGCTTGGCCACTGGTATGGTCGAGACAAGAACACAGAGCTGATCCACGACTCTGGTGATCATGTGAGATGGCGAAACATGACCGCCCACACTTATCGGCATTCTGAATGCTCTATGAGAAGTAAGTCGTTTATGAGAACCAAGTGATGACTGTGAATCTACAACCATGGTCAGGCTGCAAGAACAGCAAAAAGAGGTGTGACCAAACAAGAACACTACGCAGGAAGCCAAAGTTAGTTAGTCGTGGTTCCAACTTCACGGCAACGGGTCGTCCCCATTATGCTCCGTTCCTGTGCCAGTGAATATCACACAAAATGCTCCTGACTGCCCAGTGTGAAAAGTAGAAAAGACAGGAGTCTCAGCAAGCCAATAGCTCGCACAGGTACACTGTGCATAATACAGGAAGCTAAAGAAGATAAACCAAAACAGAACTGGTGTCATGAGCCACTACACGCTGCGGGATTTGCTGAGGAGGGGATCCAAGCACTTATGGACTGAATGGTTCGATGTGCAATGAGGATGATCTGTCGACTGACTGACTAACTAATTAACTAACTAACTAACAAACTAATTTATCTGCATATTACATGGTGATGATGATGGTTAGTAGTTGACATCGTTGCAAAAATCCATCAAGGAGTAATAAAAAGTATGCCCTGTCCATACCTTTGGGTATATGGTGCTGGCTCCATATTGTGATAGACCAGTCAGCGCTCAGATGATGTGGTTAGTTTCACGTCAGCTGTCTTTATTTCCTAGAACGTTTCCTGGTATCCATTGTAGGCGGGGCCAAACTGAGGGCATAGGCCAGCTTTTTAAAAATCTCCACTCCAGTGGGAATATGAGCACATGACCAACAGGCAAGCGTGCTAGTCACTACAACTTTCTCCAATTAGGAAATATAGTGAAAAAATTAAAATTGAAGCATGAGTCATATATGCATGAAGAAATAATCATCATAATGTGCCATGCCGATAAGCGTGGGTGGTCATGTTTCGCCATCTCACTCGATCACCAGAGTTATGGATCAGCTCAGTGTTCTTGTCTCGACCATGCCATGTGGCCAAACCATCCAGGTATTTGAAGAAATAGAAGTATTAAAAATTATTTTGAGATAAATGGCTTCAGAAATACCCTTAGGCAAACACATGCGAACTTCTCATTAGTTAGTCTTTCCTCTTGAGCCTAAGTCGGCGCATAGGGCAGAAGTCATGGCTCTCCATGTCTGGCGGTTCGCTGTTACCTGTTGTAGATCCTGGATGTTCACTTGGCCGTTGAATGAGCCTTCTCTGATGATGGTTCTACGCAGGGTCTCTCTTGGTCTTCCCCGTTTTCTTTTCCCTACTGGTGACCATTCTCATTAGGAAAAGGAAATTAAGTGGTCATCTCTGAGTTGAGTACTGGCCAATTCAACAAGATGAAAATTGGACAAATAGATATGTGTCCATGTGGAGGCAGGGGAATATTTCCTTAAAACAGAAGAAAGGTCAGGCAGTGATATTGTAAATAATATGTAGCTGTCGTTTTTATCTTTTTTTTTTTATTTATTTAAATCTTTTGTATACTTGTATTGTGTCAAATAAAATCATTTGATCACTATTTATATTTTGTTGCACTTTATTAAATTTAATATATAAATACATTTTTTGACTTATTATCAGCTATCTGTTCTATGAATTGAGAAGAAAGTAGACGTATGCTGCGACCTATCAGTGTTATTAATATGATAGAGATATAAAACGTATTAAACGCGTCTAGCATTAGGTTCTTGAAGAATATCAGATGATAAATGATCTTGTAGAGAAAGCTTTAGTGTCAAATGTCACATAAACCAGGTGACATATTGCATATCATGGGAATTTGCTGCCATATATATGTGTGTAATTTGGACATATGAGGGTAAATTAATAAGTAAGTCACAAATGGCTGTAGAAAAGTAACTAAATATGATAACAACTTGAAACCAGTTTATTTTTATACATACATTGTCCCTTTATTTCTCAACATAATTTCCACCAACATTAATGCACTTATCTCATCGTTTTATCAGTCCTCCCAAACCGGTTGCATAGAGCTGCGTGCTCTGTTTTCTAAACCACGTTTTCACTTCACATTCAACGTCGGCATCATTCGCCTCCTTGAGAAAGTTTTTCTAGCCAGTAATGCACCGTATCAAGGGACAAACATTTGTCAGCATAAACAGGAAGCATTTCCTTATGAATGTCCTTTGCGGGCAGTCATTTTCACCACACAAAAATGCACAACAGCACGTTGCTCTTTGGTTGTACACTCCGTAAGTACAGTCACCATTTTGTTTATGCGCTGCGCATGCGCATGAGACACCAAGCACCACATGACGAACGGGAATATAAATTTTGATGTTGCTGTCACCTAATGACATCTGTAGAAAACACCAACTACATTTACCTGCCATCCTACATAACTGTGTGACTTACTTATTGACTCGTCCTCGTATGTACCTGAAATATCACTTTTCCTAGGCATCCTGTTTATTTACCAGAAACATAATGTGTCCAGACCATGAGCTAGGGACACATCTTGTACAGGCATCCTATGCTGATATACCTGGCACATCACTTTTCCTAGGCATCCGGTTTATTTACCAGGATTAAGAGCAACTGCACTTGAGTCCAGTTGGTTTTGCATGTTCTTTACTATTTTAACATAATCACTGACCTGGCACTTGGGAAGTCCCTCTGAGTGCAGGATTTGCATGTCACATACCTTGCATGAGTATCTTCCAAGCGTCCATGTGGTGAAGTATTGCAAACATTACATAGGGTCTCTCTCTTACTCCTGGGATGCTTTCCCCCATCAGTTTTGGATTAGAGAGGATGGGGACGGAGCGCTTATGGGAATGCCCCGAATGCTGTGATGTCAGTTCTTAAATCAATCAATCAGTCAATCAATAATTGAAGTTTATTATGCTCTGGTTTTTTTTTAAAACAAAGGTGAGAGAATTGACTTCATTGCTCCAGGTTTTATATCATGTGGTCAGTCTCTTTCCAGAGGGCGGCCTGCCGAAAGTGTCACAGAGCACACACTCCGTAGCTCCAGTGATGACCCCCGGGAATCTCCAATACAATATTGCACCCATAAACAAAATGATGGAGCTCAGAATTGAACCCACAACCTTTGAGTGCAAGGCAGACGGCTTAACCACTTATGCTCTGGTGTAGAAGAGTGAACAATATAAACTAACACAAAGTAATGCAGCTTTACAGAACAGAATTATGAAACATACAGGACATTGCGGCGACTAGCATTCATCAGCAAACAAATACATACACAAAGCACAACATATAATCATGAAGAAGGCCCTCCAGTAACTACATTAAGGCAAAAGAACGTATGGGAAGAATGAAAAGATGAAAACATCCCGTTCTTATGCCTTAATGTAGTCACTGGAGGGTCTTCTCCATATTTATATGTATGTATTTGTTTGTTTGCTGGTGAACGCTAGTTGCCGCAACGTCCTGTATGTTTCATAATTCTGTTCTGTAAAGCTGTATTACTGTGTGTTATTTTATATTGTTTACATTTCCACAGCTTCACCGCGGTTCCACCAAATTTTATTCATGGTGTATAAGAAGAAAGACTGAATGACTGCTTGAAGAGTCTAATAGTTCTGTCATAAGTGACACACATTTTTGTTGAGTTTTTGGATGAAGCAGATGGTAGTTCTGGACTTGTTTAATATTGGTAATGGCATCCCTGCCTATCATTAACTCTTTCTGTGTTGTTGCATAATGTGTTCTGTACTATTATATCTTTATAATGCTATTGTAGAAGGATTGTTCTGGAAACTCTGTGACTGTTCTATTATATATTTACATACAACCCTGGCTCATGCAGTCACTGAGTTCACCGACACTTCAGGGCCAGTATTTTCTGTAAATACACTATTTATCAGCTCTGTGGCGATGGGGTTACGGATGCAATTCATACCTCATTCAAAACACAGCTGCTGGCGATTTGGTAACGGACCACCTTGCATTGATTTCCATACAATGGTATGAGTGCCGGTCGTTCAGAAAGCAATGGCAAACTACTGAATGTAAACTTGCCCAGGAATCACAAGCAGCCAAAAAAATGCTGGGGTTGACTGATATGTCCTGTAAAGGATATGCAACTAACAACACTGGCCCATGCTGTTACTGAGTTCATTGGAACAGCAGTGCCAGTATTTTCTTTACACATATTGTTGTAGAAATTATGGGGCTATTGTGGGACTTATATAGTGCTGTTGTGTCATTATTAAGATACTTTTCATCAGAATGAACCAAAGACATTTTAAAATTAATTTAATTGTTGAAAACAGCAATTTTGACAGATCTGCAGCTGCACTGTATCACATTCCACAATTGTGTGCACCTCTTCAACATAAACTTTACTTAAAAGTATGAACATTTCTGACTTTGGCTATGTACAGACACGTTGTAAGGTTGTTCCTTAGTTCACAATACTATAGGAATATGATATGCCTTGTATCAACTAAGTAATTAACTGTGTCTGTACATAGCCAGAGATGCTAATATGTTTATGTAAAATAGGGGTTTATGTTGAAGATGTGCACACTATTGGGGAATATGATAGGAAGAAGTACCTTTATATATCTTATCTAACTCTGTGTGTGTCTCTCACTCCCTCTTCTTTATCACAAGAAGTGTACTGTTCCATTCCCTCCTTCCCTCCTGTTTGTTGTCCTGCCTCAGAATAGAGTTAGTATCTAATAATCGTAGACAGATTAGAGAAATTAGATGTAAACAGCCAACATTTTTTGGGCATGTTATGAGAAGAAATGACTTGGAGAACTTGGTGACAACTAGCAAGATCGAAGGGAAGAGACCAAGGGGAAGACAGAGAAGTAAATACCTGAATGGCTTGGCCTTGTGGCATGGTCGAGACAAGAACACTGAGCTGATCCACGACTCTGATGATCCAGTGAGATGGCATAACATGACCGACCATGCTTATCGGCATGGTACATGATGGATGGATCTAATAATGAGGCAGCACCATGAAGACATTGGGGAGTAAAGGTGGCATAGTGGCTATCATGCTTGCCTTCTGGCTCAAAGTTTGTGTGTTTGAATCCCCATTGAGGCAGGGGGGTGTGTTTTTTTTAACTGACCCAAACCCCCAGGTTAACTTCCCCTAAAATGAGTACCTAGAAATGGTTCTGGGAAGTCCAAGTGGCCAGTATAATATTAACCATGGCACCCAGCAAGTGCCAGTTAGTCTGTAAATATATGGGGCTGGCACCATGTGTTATGGTGTTTGTCCATCAAGTATGATGATGACCATTCATTTCCATGTGTAGGGTGTATTTTTAATGACTGGGGGTTTTTGAAAATATTGCCGTTCCAAGTTTTGTAGTTACCCTCTGTGAAGTTCATGCAACTTAAAAGGTATATACAAAACTTGGAACGGCAATATTTTCAAAAACTGCACAGTTGTTAAAAATACACGCTGTAGTATATATACTGAAGGCATGTAGAAGGTTCTATACTTGTTTAAGAATATACTGAAGACATACTATGACATGGCTTACAGCATATCATTACTGTCCATTTCTAGGATGGTCAAGTGTGGCTAATATGAGAATATTTACAGAAATTGGTATTGTCACAGAAGCAAGGTATTGCTTCAATTAAAAAAATTACAAGTACATGGTATTGTCACAGAAGCTAGGCTTTGCTTCAGATAGAATAATTACAAGCACATGGTATTGTCACAGAAGCTAGATAGAATAATTACACCTAGCACATGGTATTGTCACAGAAGCTAGATAGAATAATTACAACTAGCACATGGTATTGTCACAGAAGCTAGATAGAATAATTACACCTAGCACATGGTATTGTCACAGAAGCTAGATAGAATAATTACACCTAGCACATGGTATTGTCACTGAAGCTAGGTATTGCTTCAGATAAAACAATTACAGGTACATGGTATTGTCACACAGAAGCTAGATAGAATAATTGCAACTAGAACATGGTATTGTCACAGAAGGCTTTGCTTCAGATATAATAATTACAACTAGCACTTGGTACAGTGCAGACCTTATAAGGCGAGTACACCTGGGACCCAATAAATAGTTCTTCTAATCAGAAATTCCTCTTACAAGAGACAAAGAAGAAATATTGCTGGGGATAAACACATTGTTCTTCACAACAGACATTTGCCACATCCGATATCACCTTTAGCGGTTTGCACTGTATTATCAAGAAGGCTTTGTTTCAGATAGAAAAATTGCAACTAGTATATGGTTTTGTCAAAAAGGGTTTGCTTCAGACAGAATAATTACAGCTAGAACGTGCAGATCTGATAAGGCAAACTCACCTGGGAGCCAATAAATATTTCTTCTTATCAGGAATTGCTCTCATAAGTGACAGACATAGAAGAAAAATTGCGGGGGATAAACACATTGTTCTTTGCAACAGAAATTCACCATATCCAAGACCGCCTTAAGCGGTTTGCACTGTATTGTCAACAAGACTTTGCTTCTAATGCACTTGTCTGATGTTTGCATGTGGATTAGCTTTCCCTATTACCAGTGTCCCTCGCCATCAGGTGAACCCACTTCGACTTCAGCGGTGCTTGCAATTTACATCCCCAAATCAAGGACGAGACGTCAACATTTTAGTCCAACTGACCGGAGTAAGAGTTGAACCCGTTGCCTCAGTATCAGCACACCGGAAGTTTAAGAGCCAGTGTTCTTATCCATTCGGCCATGAGGACCTACCTGTTTGAAATTAATACACAATTGTTCCTTTTACTTTCTTCTGCAGACCCTGGCAACCCTGTTATCTGCAATCCCTCTCAGTGCCAAAGGACCAGCCCAGATTATTATTTATGATATCCATGCCTTGCAGGAAAGGTTCTACTTCTCGGATAATGTGATACCCAGGTAAGATTACAAGTGGTTCTGTGTACATGTTTTATGTGGTGAATAATGTGATACTCAGGCAAGCATGCTTGCAAGAAAGGTTCTACTTCTCGGATAATGTGATACCCAGGTAATATTACAGGTGGTTCTGTGTACATGTTCTATGTGGTGAATAATGTGATATTCAGGTAAGATACAGATGATTTTGTGAAGAGGACTTACTTCTCAGATGTGATACTCCCGTGGGTTCATGGATGATTTTTATTGCACATGTTTTACTTCTGTGATGATGTTATACCCAAGTAAAATCATACATGTTTCTGTGAAGAGGTTATACTTTTGAGATCATTCAGAGTGACTGGAATCTTAGTTAGCTGTCAGAATACCCTCACTGCACATATAACCACTCAGTCCATAAGTGCTCGGACCTCTTACCTCCCTCAGTGTGTAGTGGTCAGCAACACCAGTTCTGTGTTGGTAACCTATTCTTCTATGGCCCCCTATCCAGCCGTCTTGTCTGGCTTCACCCCTTTTGACTTCATGTTCTCTAGTCTATGAAACAAGTCAATGGATTTGGGTACTTTAATAACAGCAAATGAAATATGTGTTAAAGAAGTTAAATAGCTTAAACAAAAGCAGCATTTCACAAAATGAAGAATATTCTCTGCAATATATAGGACATCTGATTGCCTCAAAGTTATATCTTCATGATTCCATCTACAGATGATGCATCGCAACAGGACTATCTAGAATTTAAGCATGCATGCCATTCGGTCTGTCTCTTCTGCTAATCTTTCCAATTGTTATAATTTTCAGTGCTTCTATTCTCACCTGCTGTTTGTCATTTTCTTATAGCTGTATGTAACACTCTGCTTTCATTAGCCTTTTCCAGGGACTTGTTAGCTACTCTCGCCATCAGAGGTATTTGCATCATTCATTTCAGAAGCTCCATATTGCTGTCTTCAAGCTCCTCCTAGTTTGTTCATTCACATTCCAAGATTCACAGTCACACAGTAGAACAGGCTGAATATAACATTTCAGCAATACAGGTTCTTCTTCTTCTTCTTCGTTCATCCAGAGTTTTTTTTTCCAGATGTGATTGCGTTGTGCCTGTTTACAGCAAAGCTGCGTTCTTGCGCCGTTAGGCCGACACATCCGACTTCTGCGGGCATTTGTTGACCGGGTTAACCATCCCGGGGAATGCAGGTTCAATATAACATTTCAGCAATACAGGTTCAATATAACATTTCAGAAATACAGGTTCAGTATAACATTTCAATAGAACAGGTTTAATATAAAATTTCAGTAGAACAGGCTCAATATAACATTTCAGCTGAACAGGCTCAATATAACATTTCAGCAGAACAGACTCAATATAACATTTCAGTAATCTCTTTCTAACATTCTTCTTCTTCTTCGTTCATCCGGAGTTTTTTTTTCGGATGTGATTGCGTTGTGCCTGTTTACAGCAGAGCTGCGTTCTTGCGCCGTTAGGCCGACATATCCGACTTCTGCGGGCATTTGTTGACCGGGTTAACCTTCCCAGGGTTTCTAACATTCAATTAAAGTGATTTATTACATAAGATACTTGCCATCTTATGAAATGCCACTTGGCCTTTTCTGCTCTTGATCTCTGTCATACATCTTCCATTATTATGATTGAAAACACACAAAATAGTTTGCATGTTAAAGGTGGTAGAAGCAATCGCCATTAATTTACAGAAGCCAGTTTTGTGCAAACAAGAAAGACATGATTGTTGGTCTAAAATTATTGTGGTAGACAATTGGAATTACAGTGTAAATATGTGTGCTGTATGTTTCAGCATGAAGGTTTTATCTAATCACTTTATGTTGTGTGATTTCTGCAGAATGTACCTAACGAGATGCAGCAAAATATGCCAGGCAATAAATCATGCAATCTATTGTTTGTGTCTTCGTTATTTAATTATGATTTCCCCCAAATATTTCAAATCATTGACTTGGTTAAACGGACTAATACGCACATTTTCCGCAGACTTGAGACAGCCGTGCCATTGCTCATACAGCAGCTGTCAACTCTGGACCACAGAGATGAGATCGTATATGCCTTCCCGGATGATGGAGCCTACAAGAGATTCCACTTGCTGTTCCCTGAACACGATGACAAGCTGATCATCTGTGCCAAGAAACGAATGGAAGGCAACAAACGGATTGTCACCATTAAGGATGGTAAACAAACCTAAATATTAACTGATTCGGTGCCAAACAAAAAAGTAGGTGTGGACCACACATGGTACAAAATCAGGTGTTTTTTTTCTTCTTTTTTTCCTCGCATATCCTTTACAAGACATTGCAGTCAACACCAGCATTTTTCAGCAGCTGTTGATGTCTTGGCAAGTTTTTACATTCATTAGTTTGCCATTGCTTTCTGAACGACCGGCTCACATACCCTCCTAAGTAACCAACGCGACACGATCCACTGCTGAATCTCATGCAGCTGTGTTTCCCACAAGAGTATACAGGATTACAAATAGCTTCGTTAACCCCTTTGCCAGGGAGACTGACACAATCAAGTGAGCAAGTATTATAATGTGAATGTGCATTCACTGAGCACTGAAATTGCAGAAGATGCCACTAAACAAAACAAATAACATGATGACCCTAGTATGGTGATATATCGTCCTTCTGTCCAAATGGGAGGTCACATTTGTCGATATACTATCCTTCAACTTTGAATCAGTTAAGATTTCAATAGGAATAACGCATTTATATCACTTTTTTCCTATCTGTTTCTTTCGTAATCTTTTTTCTTAAATCAGGTCCTCGTTTATTTTTTATCTTTTCCCTATGTTTGTTTTGTTTCTTCTGTAACTACCTCCTTTATTCAGCTAATTTTTTGTTTCCTCTTTTACCTCTGTAAGGTGTTTAATTAGGCCTTTTATCTTGACAGGCCGAGCACCTAGTCAAGTTCTTTACATTTAACTTTCTTCTATTTTTCCATGTTTACTGTAGTTTACATAATGATTGTATGCCTTAAAGTCAGTTGCAATCCTTCAGGAAAATAAGTCTAGAGACATTAAAGGACCTTAAAAAGAGATGACTGAGAAGATCTCTCAAGATGTGTTGTCTACATAAAAGGCAACAGTAATCTAACATGCTTGCTAGCTTGCTTGTGTTCGCTGGCTGTGAACTCCAACGCGAAATCCTGTTTGTCGGATGAATACATCCTGTTGTCCAGCATCAGTGTGATGTCATACAAGACTTTAAGTTTGCGTGAGTATCCGTTGTCCCATGTCTGGCTTATTGGTGTGCAGACTGGTGGTACCTCGCCTTGCAGGCAGACACTCTCCAACTTCGGGGGTATCAATGATCCTACTGACTTTAGCCAGGACCCCAAAGGGACCTGTTGCCGCTTGGTGAAGACGCATCAAAAGGTCTTGGCCAGTATAGAACCCAGTGAGATCTCAGTGTAGATTCTGCCATAGAGGGATCAAGCATTAGACCTTCACCTCCATTGGGTCATAACACTATGAGATGAAGAGACCAACTCCTTTTCAGGTCACCTTTCTTTTTCCAATTCTCATGTTTTCTAAATGCGTGTCCTATCCAGCACTTGAATCATTCCCTCATCTCTTTATCCACTTATATTTGTTTAGTTCTCTTCATGATCTCCACACATTGATTCTACATACCTTTTTAGTTGCCTGTTTTGTGCAGGTACCAATTAATAAATATTTGTAGTCTGTTAGTAATTGTTATAGCTGTAGAGGCATGTACAGTTGAAAAGAAAAAAGCCCATGTCATCTGTCCCTTACACTAAGTCCATTGTACTGTAAAGTTCACTTTACTAACAGTTCATATAGACTACATAGGAACGGCAAAACAATCAATATAGAGTTGTGTAGCCTAATGTACCATAGAGAACTTAAATGCCTATTAATGTTTGTCCCGTTTGCTCATTTTCCAGGACACCCAAAGGGCAAACACGTGGTGATCATAGATGACCTGGTTCAGACTGGTGGAACTCTGCTAGAATGTGGCAAGGTGGGATATTGTTGTTGTTTTTTTTTTTTTTTTTTTGGTGCTACTGTCATTATTGTTGTCATCAGTATCATCATTCTCTTTATTGTTTTAGAGTATATCAGTGTCTTCATAGTGCTGATAGTAATTATTAACACTAGTGCCAGTAACTGCAGCGTGATCATCAGTAATTGTTACATGAACATCAATAGTTATAACATGTATTTCAGTACCAATAATCCAAGTATCAGTATCTATAATGTGGTCTTCAATAATTATAACATCTTTTTAGTGCCTATAACATGAATATATGTAATTATAACATAGTCATCAGTAATAATAACACGATCATCATTAATTATAATATGATCATTAGTAATTACAGCATCACCAGCAGTAGGTAATAGAATATAAAGTAATTATAACATGAATATCAGTAACAATATATGGTGAGTTTTTTTCCGTCTTATCTAATCTTGCCATAGTGATTCTTGCTCTGATTTCTCAAACCATATTCATTCAGATATTACGACTGTTTCAGGATAGTTGTACTGATTCATGTTTTTAAGAATGTTCTTATTTGCTTGGATTGTACACTGTACTATTTCTTTGGAGATGACCATAATTGTTTTTTTGTTTATTAAAACAATAACTGCATTCACTAAATACTGCAGATCCTGATTATTGTCTTATATTGTTGATGGCATGTTCTCCACTGGTGATTACTCACATGTCTTTTAAATTTCTCATAATATCCTCACTATATGAAGAAAAAATGTCTGGAGACATTCTCTTCCTTGTTACCTCTCTTGATTGGCTGGTATTGACCTACTTCATTTAAAATTGTTATGACAAGTTGCTTCAGACATACACTCTTTACAAGTCTAAGGTTTTTTCTGTCAATTTGGAGATTTGCAAGCATCTTTATCTTGTCGAAGGCCTTAGTGTAGTCAATGAAAGCAAAGATGTATGTCTTTGTTTACTTCTCTCGAACATCATTGTTTTCAGCATATACACAACATTTGTTATAACCTTGCCGTTTACAAGCTCACATTTGCCTTCCCCTATTTCTGGTTGTATTTTCTTTAGAATCTTTTTCATGATGATTCATTATGCTAATTGTTTGTTGTTGATCACGTTTGTTAAGGCTCCTGACTTCTCTGGGATTTCAGTAAACATAGATATACATAAGTATGTTTCTAGTGTCACATAGTGTGTTCAGCAGTCTGGTTTGACCAACCAGTTTGAGTAAGAATGTAAGAAGAAAAGGAAACAATCTGGATTCATCATCATGTGCCATGCCGATAAGCATGGGCAGTGATGTTTTGCCATCTCACACGATCACCAGTGTTGTGGATCAGTTTTGTGTTCTTGTCTGCACCATACCACATGCCGAGTCATCCAGGTATTTACTTCTCTGCCCTACCCTTGTTCTTTTCACCTCAATCTTGCCAGTTGTCGATAAGTTCTCCAATTTATTTCTTCTCATAACGTGTCTAAAACATTGTAACTCTGCGTCTAATTTCTCTAATCAGTTTACGATTTTCATATGTTTCTTTTAGTACTTTCTCAATGGTTTTTCTGTCTGTCCATGGTATTCTTTGTAGTCTCCTCAGAAACCACATTTCCACAGCCATTAGATGTTTTTCAGCTTATCTGCTTATTGTCCGTGCTTTACATTCATAAAAAATTACAGGTTCTGTGTAGCACTTTAACACATTTTTCGTTGCAAATAACGTCTGTTTATTGGTCATTTCTCCATGGTCATTCTTGTTCTAATCTCTTCAAGGCATCTCCCATCAGATGTTATGACTGTTCCTAGATAATTGTACCAATTCACTTGTTTAAGAATTTCTCTATTTACTTATATATTACATTGTGGTCTTTCCTTCGTCCTAGTGACTACCATAATCGGTGTCTTCTTACAATTGAAATCTAACCCTAGTTGTTTACTGTGTGCATCATCCACATCTACTAAATGTTGCAGATCCTGCAATCTGGATTAGACAACTGAGTAAGAATGTAAGAAGAAAAGGAAGAAGACTAGTTGTGTAACATGACATCTTTGTAACATTTCCACTCTACCAGGCTCTGCTACACGAAGGTGCCACGGCGGTCAGCGCCTACGTCACCCATGCTGTCTTCCCCAACCAGTCCTGGAAGAACTTCATCAACGGCGATGTGAGATTCCAGAATTTCTGGATCACAAACTCCTTACCGCATGCTGAAGAAATCTGCCAGCATCCACCATTTCGACTCCTCTCCTTGAGCACCATCATCGCTGAGAATCTTCTGGGGTTTGATCTCATGCCGTCCTGAAGTGGCTTCAATTCTTTGGTGAAATTTAATTACCTGATACCCCTATGGAATTACCTGATTTGTTAACAAGATGGCTTAATTTGTTAACAAGTACACTATGCAGCCACAATGAAATTACCTAATTTGTTAATAAATTACCCTTAATATATTTTGAGAAATTACTTGATACTGTGACCTTATTACTTGAAATTGATGCTTTAACAAAATAAAGTAATGCTTTAATGAATTTATCTAATGCCATAATGAAGTAAAGGCAACTATACCACCTAATGAGTGCCATTTGATCTATAAACATATGGCTCTAGCCATAAGCCAAGAGCACCTTGTGCGTGTAAACTGGACCTTTATTTACCTGACTGTAATGAAATGACCTGATTTTTTATTAAACAAGACCACATACTTTATGAAAATTATCAAATACAATATTAAAATTACCAAATACCATATTTAAAAATAACCCAATACGTTATTAAAATGACCGAATATCTTATTAAAATGTCCAAATAACCCAATACCTTTTAAAATGACCAGATATCTTATTACGTAAAATTACCGGATATCTTATTATGTAATATGACTGGATACCTTATTAACATGACTGGATACATTTGTGTACTAATCCAATATCTTAGCTCTTTCAGCCCCAAGCAGCGCATGATTTATCTCTTCCCCTTGAACCCCAACCATCACATAATCTGTTCTTGTACTTGTTACATTTGGTTAACAGCATACTAATAAATCTGGCTTCCCCAGCTACCTCTGTGTATTTCTTCTCTTTGAAAGTAATGCACTCATGATTTATCATAGTGATTATTTATAAACAATGTATTCTTTCCTTCTCCTCCCAAATTTATTGTAAAAATCAGCTGCAAAATCTTATAAATCTTGTGACTGCAAAGGTTAATGAAATGACAAAATACTTTAATAAAATGACTAAATAATTTAATAAAATGACTAAATACTTGAATAAAATAACTAAATACTTGAATAAAATAACTAAATACTTTAATAAAATGACTAAATACTTGAATAAAATAATTAAATACTTGAATAAAATGACTAAATACTTGGATAAAATAACTAAATACTTTAATAAAATAACTAAATACTTGAATAAAATAATTAAATACTTGAATAAAATGACTAAATACTTGAATAAAATGACCTTATTATTGACATATGTGTATATATAAAGTCACTGTCTGTGGCATAGGAGTTAGTGATTGCAGATTCCCGGACATATCAGGTCAAGGGTTCAAATTTTGCCGCAGGCAATTTGGAAGCAGATCAGTGTGCGCTGATTTCAGTAGTATGAGAGTCATCTGTTCAGAAATCATTGGCAAACTACTGAATGTAAAGTTTGTGTAGTAAATTACGGTCAATAAATGCAGGTGTTGATTGCAAAGTCCTGCAAAAGGACATGCACCTAACATTTTGAAAACTATATTCATGAAATAACCAGATATATTAATGAAGTTGACTGAAACCTTATTGAAGAAAACATGGCACATAATTAAATGATTTGATACTTCATGAAATGACCTGACACCTTAACAAAATACTTTGACCAAATACCTTCATGAAACTACATAGTGAACATGAAATGGCCTGATTTCTTAACAAAATGACCTAATATTTCATTTTTAAGGGTGAGTAATGGAGTTTTGACAAAATGCTTTTATCAGTATTATCACTGAATGATTACATTGTTTAAAGTCAACCATTACTGTATTTTCTTAATGCATCAATATAGGTTTCATCATTCCTTCTCTTTCACTTCTCAGTCTTTGTGGTTGAATTATGTATCAGCACGGCATGTGTCGGTTATATTTCTGTCATAATTATTGTATTGCCTAGAATATCTTGACAGTATATTTTTGGTCATAATTTATTTATTTTATTGCCTAGAATATCTTGGCAGTCATGATGACGATGAGCGGCCGGTTAGCTCAGTTAGAGCGTCATTGCTAATAACGTGAATGTCATGGGTTCGATCCACATATTTGCCAGTTATGCTTGAAGGAGCGTCTGGCTGAGTGACTAGAATGCTGGGCTCCCATTCCGGAGAACCATGTTCAAATCCATGTTATGGTGATGGATTTTTTTTTCTGTCGCGGGGGAAAAAAAGGAAACCCTAACCTGCACAGTTTCGGCAACTGCACTAGCCAGGTGGCCTTAATTCTTCAGGCTCCCCCCTGTCCTACACAGAATGGCACTACAGACAGTATTGACAGTGACAGATGATTACATTAACTACCGGGTGAAAAAAAGTGTTGTGGTTAGACTTAATTTGTGTACATTTTTCAACTACAGGTTTACCTTTAATTTGAGATGTATTTCTTAATGTTTGTAAACATGTTTTTATTTATAATCATCACTATATTCAAGTGCCATCATCACATTTAAGGTTGACAATAATGAGTCTCCAGCACCATCAATCCTGGATCTTGACTCTTCCAGTCCACCTCCTTATATTGTCCACTCACATGTAACGATATCTACCTCTTACACACTTTCCCCTTTACTCTTCCCTCCAGAACATCATTAAACAAGGAGCTGTGTCTATTTATATGACCAAAATACCTTATTTGTCTTGCTTTGATTTCATTTTCTTCAATACCAGTTTTAATATTACTTTGTTTTTCAACTCATCAGTTCATTTTCTTCAACACCAGTTTTAGCATTACTTTGTTATTCAACTCATCATTTTGTTTTCTTCAATACCAGTTTCAATATTACTTTGTTTTTCAACTCGTCAGTTCATTTTCTTCAACACCAGTTTTAGTATTACTTTGTTTTTCAACTCGTCAGTTCATTTTCTTCAACACCAGTTTTAGTATTACTTTGTTTTTCAACTTGTGATAATGTTCTTCATATTCATTTACATAACCAGATTTTTTGTAAGTTTACATTTTGCCTTCATATTCTATTCTTTGTCCATGTTTCTGTGACATATGCATGACATACCGTTGTAATGATACATGAATTTGCTGCTTAAATTATGATTTAATTATTCATCTTTGTCACACTGTAAAAGACTCCTGGCTGTTAGCAAAGATTGGTTTATGTTCAGGGTATCTTTTGTTTTCTGGAAAAATGTTGTCTGTTGTGTTTGGAAAATTAAACATATTGAGTACATGCATCCTAGGAAAGTAACCTGGTCAACAAATGCCAGAAGAAGTTAGATGTGTCATTCTAAATGTGCAAATATCGCAGCGCTGCTGTAAACAGGGACAACGCATTTACATCTAAAACAACATTCCGGGCGCAGGTCCTCATGGCCAAGAATGTGTGTTCTTAAACATCCGGTGTGCTGATGCAGTAAACAGTTCAACCCCTATACCGGACAGCGGGACTAAATGTTGACCTGTCGTCTTTGACTTGGGGATGTTAATTACAAGTACCTCTGAAGTCGGAGTGGGTTCGCCTGGTGGCGAGGGACACTATTAATAGGGAAAGCTTACCCACATGCAAAATTCAGTCCATCTACTATAAATAGTGTGTATGGACTTCATGAGTCCAAAGCGAGCGAGCGCAAAATAAACAAAAAAAAAAAAAAACCATTTCAGACGAACGCAGAGGAAGAAGAGTACATGCATCTTTCCTCTTTCAGCATTTGGATGTGAGTCATGAACTATCACTCTATCACTAAAGAAGGCTTTTGAACTTAAATGTTACCAAACAAATTATTAGAATATCGTTTCTTAAGAATTAAGAAGAAGAAAAATGCTGACACTTTGCCAGATCTGAACGTAGAATAAAACTGGGTCATAAACAGCTTTGGGTGTCAGAAACTGTCATACTTTGGCCACATCAAACATCACAGTGGTTTATAAATAACGGTGTGGTTCCAGGGAGAAGAGGCAGTGAACAAGCAACACACCAGTGGGGCACAGGACATTACAGGCACTCTGAGCATCACAGCGCATGAAGCAGGAGAACTGGCGATGGAAGGGTTGTGATGGAAGGGTTGTCATGGAAGGGTTGTGATGGAAGTGGTTTTCTGCAAAGGACTTGCTCCATGATGATTGTGTTAATCTTTGTTTGTAAATTCCTTAGTATTTAGATTATATTTTAATATTTATTTTGTTTGTGCTGCAGCTTGCTTTGAACTCAAGTGTAGTCCATCACACTACTTCTAGTAGCACTGGACTGAATTGTGCGTGTGGATTAGCTTTCCATATTACCAGTGTCCCCTGGCCATCAGGTGAACCCACTCTGATTTCAGAGGTACTTGAAATTTATGTCCCCAAGTCAAGGATGAGATGTCAACATTTGAGTCCAACTGTCCAGTGTAGGGGTTGAACCCGTAATCTTGGCATCAGCACACCGGATGCTTAAGAATGGGTGTTCTTATCTATTCGGCCATGCTGACCTCATATTTTAATATAATAATATTCAGTCTCAGTGGTACCACAGATAATGAATAACATTTTAGTATGATTCTTCTTCTGCGTTCGTCCGGAATCTTGTTTTAGACGTTATTATGTTGTGCCTGTTTATAGCAGAGCTGCAATATATTTGAACCTTTCTAGCCGACACATCAGACTTCAGATATTTGTTAGCCGGGTTACCTTCCAGGGTGTTTCCTATGACGTTTGACTCTCACTGTTGTGATGTTATCCCTTATTCCAGCTGGCCCATTTAGAACAGCCGGAGACATCCTGGTCAATCCTCAATGGAAGGCAGGGGCAGACCATGGGCATTCCCCGACATCCAAGGAGGCTTCCATAATTGCAGAGCTGACTCATAGAGCTCTGGTACTTTGCTCACCCAAGGAATCGTCACGTCCTGCACATGGCTGCTTAGCCTCACTTCCGTATATTTAGCCCTCCTTTCACCACAGGCTATTCCTCCGATTAATGGTATTTTTCCAGCCTGGAGTCATCATCCCATCCTCTTGAAAATCGTATGATTCTATTTCTGCCTTTTGTCCATTTCACTTCAGTTATGTGAAATACACCTGATGAGATACGGTAAAATATTAAAAAATAGTGAAGTAAAGAACTTGCTTCATAATGATTGTGTGTATCTTTATTTGCAAATTAAGAGTTAGATTATGTTTAAATATTATAACAACAATATTCAGTCTTGGTACCAGAGGTAATGAAAAACATTTTAGTATTATTTAATGTAATTCTGTGTCTGTCAAATGTAATTGTTCATTTTACTTAACTTATGTGGTATGCACCTGATGAGATACGTTGGAATATAACCCAAAAAATGGTGAAGTAAAGAACACTTTTACGCATGTGGTGGGTGCCCATTTTTATAGACCCCCTCAACACTCAATAAGTGATGTTGGCCAATGGTCATGTGGTGAAATCCCCATTGAGGCAGATTTATTTAATTGACCTCGACTCCTAAATCAACTCAGCCTAAAATGGATATAAAGAAATGTCCTAGGAAATAAAGGCCGCCAGCGTTATATTGACCAGATCACTTATCGACTGCCGATTAATCAAAGCAAATATGTATGAGGCTTGCATCCTACAGTGAACCTCAAGGCATGCAAAAGGTGTCTTTTACTTGTATACTATGTATATGGTTGATTGTCTATGGACAACGTTGTGTTTACTTTGAAAAAGCTACCATTATTGTTGTTATATGTAGCAATCATTCCGAGGCCAGCAGCTTGGAGGGAACACAAATCATGTGATGGAATCTAACCAATATGCTCTTTGATTTATTCATATAAATGTGCCTGTCAGTGTGTTCTCAGAATACTTGTCAGGATATTCATTCTTACAACCGTCATACCATTTTCTGAACATGTAGCTATTGTTGCGGCTATAACCTACTATATGGGACATTAATGTGGTGGTTTTCCTTTATCTTCCACATTCACATAACGTATTTAAACAGACATATTTGTTGGACGAGAGGTGGTGGGTCTAGGGATGAACAAGCGAGTCTGTAGAATAGATTGAAAACTTCTTTGATACATTCGGAATTAACTGATCAATACCCAACAAAAAGTAGGTTTGGAACAAACACGGTACACAATCAAACAAACAAGTGTAATGTAAATTTCCATTCACTGAGCATTGAAATTGCAGAAGATGCCACAAAATGAAATAAATAACTTGTTGACTCTAGTATGGCGATATATTGTCCTGTCCAGATAGAAGGTCACTTTTGGCAATATATTATTCGTTGGCACTGATCAGTTAAGAACTGGTCTGAGTGGGTTAACGGTTGTTGACAATAATTTGAAATGATAAAATAAACAAAAGCTGTGATGTACAGACCATATGAAACCAGAAGAAGAGGCCAAACATGTAATCGATGGCCAGAGGGAATAACAGAGTCCACGAAGCCCATAAATTGCTCTCTTCCACTGTTTATGTTTCGCCTCGACGCCGCAAGGTACAAGAGGAATGAGATGAAATAAAAAATAAACTTGAAAGCACGGTCCCCTCCGATAATTGACAAGGCACATCATGATTTACTCATGACACTCTAACTTCTCATACTTTTTTGTAACTAGAGAAATGGGATTAAACAAATTAATTGCAAACAATGCACAAATGGATGTTGATTAATTGATATCAAGCCTAGTAGTGATTAGCACTTGTCATGTATGCTTGAGATGACACATTCGATAACACAGCCCTACAAAAATAATTGTTTTTGGGTGCCAAACATTTTACACCTGATTTTGCATAATTGAGGCCTGCTAAATCCAAATATTGCATTTATTTGTGTAGCAACTCTAGGTTTTGAGATACAAGCATTTGTATGTGTCATTAATATTATTACAGTATTTTCTGATAAGGCTCTGGACAAACACTATTGCTATCTAGTCCCTTACAAAATGGAACTGCTTATTTACTTACAGTTTTAGTTTTCCAAGAATCTTCTAAGAATTGCCTTTTTTTTTAGATTTTAACCCACTGCATGCATGTTAGTATGCTAGTTATTTTCTTACACTTCTAACACAGAATGACATCATCTTCAAGAAGAGCATGTTTTCTTTCAACGGATTTATTTTGTTATATTTGTGGAGAGTAAAATTTGAAAGAAGAACATAGGAAGCATATTACTGCTTTTGTGAAAAAGGTATACTTTGCTCACTTTAAAATAAGATTAGGTGACTAGGGAAAGTCTTGGGCTCCTCATATTGTTTGCAAAACATGTATTGAACACTTGTGACAGTGGACTTGTGGGAAAAGAAAATGTGTACAATTTGGACTTCCAATGGTTTGGAGAGAGCCCAAGAACCACTATGACTGTTATTTCTATTATGAATGTTATTTCTGTGTTGTCAATATTAAGGGAATTAATGGAAAAAATCACAATTATAATTGATGATGATGATATAAATATTGTATATGTCTTACATGTTTCGTATAAATGTCTGTTGTATCAGGGTAATTTTATTTCCTTTTGTTTCTTGTTTTCTGTTTAAAATGTGTGTAATTTTACTTGTTGCATTTTTTCCTCAATATACTGCCATATTGTTTTCTTAATTTTGCTTCAGAGTTTACATAAATTTTCACAAGCTGGGAAACAGCATTAATATTTCTTACGTAAATGATTCAAAATATTTAGCTGTTGATTATACAAATAATGTAAATTTTCCATTCATGTAGTTTAGAAACTCAGTCACCATAAATTACCACAAAATGTGTATACCAGATTTTGGTAATACACAGAAATACAAGTGCTGTGGACTGGGACCATTGAAGTAATGTGAGACGTTACTTGAAAGGTATTGATTAGCACTCATAAAGTAAAGGAAAGAAATTGAGATCAGAGAGCACGATAGACAATATAAACAGTTGGCACACCAGGTTTCAAACACATCACCTACAGATTAAGAAAATTCCAATTTTCATGTATGACAGAATGATGTGATTTGAGAGTTTTAGCTTATATTGCAATGCTTTGTTCAGCAGATGAGGATGACTGTTACCAAATTATTATACTTTTGGCAGGCCACATTCTTACATTCAATGATAGTGACTTATTGCATAAGATCTTCATTTTCTTAAATGCAGCCTTTGCTTACCCTATTCTGCTCTTTATCTCTGTTGTGCATCTACTTTTACCATTTCAAATATGTAAGGATGATGCTGGTGAATGCAGTGACAATGAGACCAGTAAACGTATGCTTCTATAGGTTTCTTACTCTCTTTTAACTGATTAAGTGCCATGGGATGATTAATAGTCTTAAGCCATTTCCTGTATCTGCCATGGCGTTATATATCGCTGAAATATTGTCATTGCATTACAAACATATTAGCAATGTTTAAGTTATAACTGTGACTCACCCTTACTTCCCACTCTCCGCCATCCAGTTTTGTTTAGCCCAAACCTACATTTTGTTTGGCACTGAATCTGTTCAGGCTAAAGCTGTTACATGTGAACATATCTAAAACATCAGACAACATCAGTTGGGTAGTGAGATCAGATACATAGTCTGCTCGGATCAGGACGGAAAATACAAGGTCCCATGTGCAGGTTGTCCACGTTAAAAATCCCACGGCCGTTGGAAATCATAGAGTAGGCCGCAGGTACTCTGCCCTGCCAAGAATGTTAGGAAATTAAACCTACCCATGGTTAGAAGGCCTGCTGCCTCAGGTGGAATCTGTCTACAGGATTAAGACATATTCATGTGCATCCTGAAGTTTGACCTATGAGGCGCATAACTAGGTGACACACTCCCCTCGGATGAGGAACAAGGAAGAAGAAGTTGGTAGTATACAGATTACAAATATCATCCCACATTTGCATTGGTTTATTCTGTGATTAACTTTGCCTTTGCTATTGAAAATGGCTGTCCATTTTTTTGTAATCTAAGATATTAGTCACTGATCACTTCTAACATCTTTGTTTGTGTAATTTAAATTGTAACTCTTCCAAGGCAGTGCACCATGTATGAGGACTGGCTGTTCGTCATATGTGCATGTCATGTGTGATTGACTATTCTTAATGTGTGCTAATCAACATGTCATCTGTGATTGGCTATTTTTTATGTGTGCTAATCAACATGTCATGTGTGATTGGCTATTCTTTATGTGTGCCAATTAACATGTCATGTGTGATTGGCTATTTTTTATGTGTGCAAATCCATGTGGCACATGTGATTATACTTCTTACGTTTAGTCATTACATACTCAAGAAATCTGGCAATGTAGTTTTGTTTAAAAAGGTACATATATTTGACCCGTTTTTGTTTATACAGGTACATAGATTTGACCTCTGTGAAAGTAGACTAGTTATTTTGTTGTTATTGTTATTACTATCCATTTGGCAGCTGCTGTGACCACCAGGGGCGAAAAGAGTCTTCATTTGCTTAATGTTTAATCATTTCATAAAATTTATGGTTGTTATAGGCGCTACACTGGTGCCTGCCTGCCGACTGACCAAGTGGCCATGTCGAGTTCCAATGAGACAAACTTTTTAACATTGACTTGGGCTCTCGCAGCCTAAAATGAGTACCAGGGTTAGTGTTTGGAAATAAAACCTGCCAGAGGGATCACCCTTCGAGTGCTGACTGAATTATAAAAATCTGGGGCTAACAGACTACACCCATCATGCCTCACTGTGTAAAAGGGTCACGGAAAAGGGACAGAAAAGATGTGTAACGTGCTGTGGGTTTAATACCTTCACACTGAGAGTGATGTGTCAGGTCTGCCTCATGGTAAGAAGGTTGTGAGTTTGTTTTCAGGTTATGGCAATCAGCTTGTGAATATATATATATATATATTTACTTTTGACCATTATCACTGTAGCTACAGAGTTCGGGCTGTGAGTGATGCTTTCGAGAGATGGTTAGCTGATCTTCAGAAAGAGATCAAACTAGGTGGGATACAATCCGGTTGTAATGAATTTGATCATTTTGCCTTATACATGCTTTTTAATCATAACAAACATACTGTTTAACTTGTTCACGTAACTGATGCTACCATACTGCACAAATATATAAGAGCACTGTCTTTATTCAAAAGCTAGTGATTCTTGATATTGTAATGTATATTGTCTGGGCACATAATATATTCATATGTTGATGTAGTCAATATTTTTCTCAGATTTGTTAATGAAATATATATTCATTCATTCCCAGTCTTCTTCTACTCTTAGATTTAGTCAGTGTCAATTGTATGTATGTTGCCGGGAAGGCTAACCCAGTCAACGAACACACGCAGAAGTTGGATGTGTCGGCCTAACGGCGCAAGAACGCAGCTCTGTTGTAAACAGGCACAACACAATCAGGTCCGAAAATCTCTCTGGATGAATGCAGAAGAAGAGGAAGAAGTATGTTTGTTGCCTAATTGTGCACATGCTCTGTTTTGATTGGCTGAACCACAGCCGCTGAGAAGCTGTATGGGTGATCGATGCTTGGATTTGTCTTGATTGGCTAAACCAAAAACAGTTAGCCACTGTGGGTGATAACTTCAACCTATCTCATGTCATCTCATCTCATTCCTCTTATACAGTGCAGTGTCAAGGTTCCATTTGGGTCAATCTGATTATGCTTTTTAATTTTTTTACCAGCAATATGAAAATCACCTGCCGGCTTGCTAGGCCAGTCACAGATTTGGGACAGAAAAATTTGACCAAGGGGAGTCCATCTAGTTTGTCAGTTGTCACTAAGCTTTCAAGTTTATTTCAATTCAGAAAATGGACAAAAAATCTTTAATCAATTTACTGTTTTTTGCCGGGATGGTTAATCCGGTCAACAAATGCCTGAAGAAATTGAATGTGTCGGCTGAAAGGTTCAAATATTGCAGCTCTGCTGTAAACACGCACAGTGCATTTACGTTTAAAACAACATTCCGGAGGAATGCAGAAAAAGAAGGAGAAGAAGAAAAAGATGAATTTACAGTTTTCATTTGTTTCTTGAAGAACCGTCTCATTTGTTTTCTGTCCGTCCATGGTATTCTTTGCATTTACCATAGAAACGACTTTTTAACTGCTATTAGATGTTTCTCAACTTGTCTCCTTATTACCCATGTTTCACATCCATACAATAGTATTGGTTCTACATAACAATATTTCTCATATAGATACTAGGGTATAAGTCAAAAGAAAAGCATGGAACCTCCTTCCCTTCAGTCGCCTGCAAACACCCTTGGGCAAGGTGGAGTACCCATTTATTCCCCCCCCCCCCACCCTCAACCAGGGTAACATAAAACCATGAGAGCAGGTTCTGGACTGAGCTTGAGAGCAACGACAGAATAATTGTTGGCCATGGTCTCAAGTTGTCATCAGTTGTTCTCAACTAACGTTAACAACTGATACAAGCAGATCACTGTCCAACAGTCTTCTTACTAACAGGAAATTAAAAATGACATCAAGAATCAACATTGCATCCAGGACATTCTGAGACATTTTCTATCCCCTTTTTCAGTAACCAACAAAGAGTTCTGGTGCTGATGCCACCACTAGCAGCCTGATTTAACATCGGCCTACATTGTTCTCTACAGGTTCAGTGTGATCCAGATGCCTTGTTGAATTAGCCTTTCTAGATGGGGGCCCTTTGCTTTGTAGCACCATATACCTAGTATAATTCAAAACATGTAAAAAGGGTCTTCTATGGCTTTTCTGTTACTATATTACATGGCGTATTTTTAATGACTGTGCACTGTTTGAAAATATTGCCAGTCCACATTTTGTATTTACCTATTATGTTGTATGAACTTGGAAGGGTGAATACAAAACTAGGACCCACAATATTTTCAAAGACTTCTTGGTCATTAAAAATTCACCCTATATTTGGTTGTTATAATCAGTGATTTACTTTTGTTTTTATAATGTACTGATTTACTTTGTTTGTTGTAATACAGTTTACTTCTGTTATAAAGCAGTGATGTGCTTAGCTATGATAAAGTAATTTACTTATGATTGCCATAGTGCAATGATTTAGTGTGATTTCTATACCATAATTGACTTTTATTACTTAACACAATCACTTTACATTGGTTCATGTAATACTGTATGTTATTTTTGATTTTTTGATTTTTTTGTTGTTGTTGCGTTCACTCAGTTTTAACTCAAGGATAGTCCATAGACATGCTACTACTTCTAGTAGTTACCACCCCTGGGGAGTGCACTGGACTGATTTTGCGTGTGGGTTAGCTTTCCCTATTACCAGTGTCCCTGGCTATCTGGTGAATCCACTCTGACTTCTGAGGTACTTGTAATTTACGTCCACAAGGCAGGAATGCTAGGTCAACATTTAGTCTAGCTGACTGATGTAGGGGTTGAACCCTTTACCTCAGCATTAGCACACCAGAAGTTTAAGAGTGATTCATTAATTCTGACAGTGTTTACTGTGATTGAATGTCTTGAATTTTGATGAGATCGATGTGAGTGAAATGTTGACCACAATGGTCAATTCATTACATGCACTGGCCAGTTGGGGCTTAATTGTTGACTTCAGAGGTGTGGCCGAATGGATAAGAGTGCTCGTTCTTAAACATCTGATATGCTTATGCTGAAGTAGGGGGTTCATCCCATACACTGGTCAGTTGGACTAAAATGTTGACTTCTTTTCCTTGACTTGGGGATAAATTGCAAGTACCTCTGAAGTCGGAGTGGGTTCGCCTGATGGCGAGGGACACTGGAAATAGGGAAAGCTAATCCACATGCAAAATTCAGTCCAGCACTACTAGAAGTAGCATTTATAGACTATGCTTGAGTTCAAAGTGAGCAAGCACCCACAAATATTGTTGACTTCTCGTTCAGAAAGCAATGGTAAACTACTGAACGTAAAATTGTCTAGTTAATCACAAACAAATGATTTGGGGGTTGAGGATGATTGTGATGTCCTGCAAAGGACACACAACAAGGACAAAAATACATCATTCTGGTATCCATATGTAAACCATAGTAATCATAGAAATAGCCACATGCAACATATGGGAATAGCTAGTTAGTTGCATGTCCTTTACAGGACATCACAGTCAACCCCAGCATTTGTTGGCTGTTTGTGATTTCTTGGCAAGTTTACCATCAGTAATTGTCCATTGCTTTCTGAACAACCGGCACTCATGTATGCTGCCGATTCACCCATATCTGTGTTTTGAATGTGGTATGTGGGATTACGAATTGCGTCCGTAACTCCTTCGCCACGGAGCCGGATATGGTAATAGCTGAATGAATATCTATTTCTAATCATTTTGAATTTTAGCTATCCATTGTAGCAATATAAATATATAAAGTATAGTCATGGAATATATTTCTTGTTGCAGATAGATACCCAAATCATGGTACAAATACATTTAATTTCTAAAGACATACACCACTGTTTAATCATTTTTATGTTAATTTATTACATGTACTGCTTGTGTTGGTTTGTTTTATATCAAAGGAAAGTTAACACTGTTCTATCTATTTAAGTTATCTTCTACTCTTCATTCTCCTTCTTTGCTTTATTCTTTTTCTCCTTTCTTGTCTTCTCCTTCTTCCTCCCATCCTACCTTTTCTTTGTTTTGTTTTTCATTGTCTTCTCCTGTGTTTTCTCCTGGCATTTCTTTTCTTGTGTAAAGAAAAGACAACAGACAGCAGTTTCATAATTCAGAGCCAAAGGAACAATTTCACTGTGCACACAGAAGACATAGAGAAACAGAGGAAAAGGAGGTCTAAATGAAAAAGGAAAGGGAAAAAGAAGATTAGTAATGAATTTCTTACCACACAAAAATTGATACATGAAAGACGTTTACACACACACACACACTACCTCTAAAATATAAACAAGTTGACAAACTGTCGTCAGAAAATGCATTCTTTTAATGAACAAGAACAGACATTTCGTCACAATTACATACGAGACCAAAACGTAATGTATAACACTCAAATATGAGACAAACAGCGTGTTTGTTAAGCAAACACTCAAGAATCAGGTTTGATGAATATCTGTGAAAATGTAAACGTGTGTTAAGACACAGAATTGTAATTTATACATACCAAATTAATAACATAATGATACACAATCCAATAATTATTGAGGCGTTAAAGTGAGCATCAAACATGATAACGAGTTATTAGATTAATGATTGAACAACCAATTAATTAAGAGCTTATAATAATGATTGAACAGCCACATAATGACTGGGTTATTAAAATAATGATTGACGTAATAATAGTTGAAAAAGCAAGTAATCACAAAGTCATTCTTAGCTTAACAATCAAGTCGTAGCAGAGTTCTTAAAATAATGATTGAACGATCATGTCTCAATCATTAACTTACTAGTTACAGAAACACAGTACAATACTAGAATCAGTATATTGTTACTCCTTTATGTAACATTTTAAATAATTTACACAGAAAACTGACCAATCATGGATCAGAACTATATAGAAAATAAATATGGCGCATGTTTTCACAAAATGAATGGATTACTGGCAAAAGGTCCCTCCTTATCTTGCAGTAGATATACTGCTGTGCATAAATTACATATTCACAAGCAAACAAATTGCTAAGCAAGTTAAATTATGAAAGAAACGTTAATGTAACTCTAGCACAGTACAATAGGCAGGCAAAATTAATCTATAAATCTGTATACGCTCGAAGATTATACTCAATGAGTCAATGAGTAGTTATCAGCAAAGTGATCACAATAAGACAAATGTCTGGAACATAAAACAATAAACTGAATGGATCAGGGTGTCAGATAAAGCAATTAATAATGAAATTCATAAAAATACAAAGAAGCACCAACTTTGTTTAGTGAGATTTATGTAGAAAAATGATGGATACGACAAATAAAGACGTGAGAAGTTATGCTAAACAGGATGGCCATATTCAAAAAGAGCCAGGATTTCATGCAGAAAGAAAAAAAGAAGAAGATAATTCCTTGACTCTTGGTTGTTTGTGTTTTCAATCATGTTAAATGATAGCCAAATTTCAAAAGCTATCTGCATGCTTTCAACTTTAAGTCAATTTTAATCAGCTTTTCATGCTATTCATTGTCACACTATGGCCACATCATGTATTTCTTTTGAGTTTTGTTCAATGTTTTTATTTTTAGGTGTAATTTTCTTTAATTTAAGTTTTAAAAAAGGAAATTTAAAAGGTCAAAGGATCGGCTTCATTGCACCAGGTTTGATTCCATATGGCTTGGTGTCTGTCCGCACGGTGACCTGCTAAAATCTTCACACAAAACATGAAATCTGTAGCTCCGGCAATAACCCCCAGGAACCACTGAGAAGATTGTACTCAACACCACCAATCACCACACATCACAATGCCACACATCACCACACCACACGACACCCGACATCACCACACCACACACCACCCATTGTGCCATCTGGTATATACAAACACGGGACTAGCAACAATAACCACATGAGCTTTAACGTGTGTGCAAAAGAGTTCCTTGACTTTTTCACACACTCCAGTTTTTAAGAATTAATTCATAACTCCATAATTGAAGAGTTAATTCACTCTTTGGTCTTTAAGAGTTCATACAAATACTCCAGTCTTTAAGAATTCATTCACACTCTTTGGTCTTTAAGAGTTAATTAAAACTCTCTAGTATCTAAGAATTCATTCACACTCTTTGGTCTTTAAGAGTCCATTCACACTCTTTATTCTTTAAGAGTTCACTCACACTCTTTGGTCTTTAAGAGTTCATTCACACTCTCCAGTCTCTAAGCGTTCATTCACAAAACTGACGTGACAACAGTGAGAACATTACTTTAGTATCAAGGCACACAACTCCTATCCTCGAGTTGTTATTGCTATTAGAATGAGAGAGAGAGATATAAATGCTAATGGAAGATAATCTGGTGAGGGATAGAAAAGGAGACTGATGCTAATGGGAGAGAATCTGGTGAGGCAGAGAGCAATGCTAATGAGAGAGAATAATGCTAATGGGAGATAACCTGGTGACAGGTATTATATCAACAATGTTGGTTAAGCAGGATGCAGCAGACTACATGTGAGCAAGGCAGGAACTAAATATAATGGTATCTATTCAAAATGTCTAAATCCTTCTTTGAAAACTGTGTACCTAATCTAACAAAACATCTATTTTTCACACAGAACAGCACACTCAACTCTTTACATCTACTACTAAAAATACTATCTAAATCTCTTACAGAATATCTGTCTCAGGTTTGAACATTGTCTACAGCTCCCACTAACAAGTTATCACAGGAAAACAAAATCTACTATCTGCATCTACTACCGAAACAAAAAGTTCAAAAGGTAAGACGATCGGCTTCATTGCACCAGGTTTTATCCTATATGGCTCTGTCTCTTTCCATATAAAGTGGCCATGCCGAAAGTGCCGAATATGCATTCAAATCATCAAATCATTTCAAGTAGAACATTTTCCATTTTACTTAAGCTGTCGGAATAATATTAATGACAATGAAAGAATGTATCCAATAAGGCATATAGTTTTAGTGACCTTGCCCTTCAACAACAAGCTGCCCCACAACTGTTTAATGATTTGTCTGTGATGAAATCTTACAGTGACACTGAATATTGTATTATGTCACACTTAAAATAATCAAATATGAAGGTGACATCACAATGTGAAATTATCTAAAAGTGATGAAATATTCTTTTGATTTCTTATGAAAATATGAATCTTAGTCTGACAAAATAGCGCATGTTTATCTGCAATTTCAGGTTTACAAATAGTAAGTAGGCAAATGTTTATGTGTACACATTATAGATCTGAAAAGCTGAAAAGCATCTGATGGCTGCAGAAATGTGGTTTCTGAGGAAAATGCAAAGAATACCATGGACAGACAGAAAAACCAATGACCAAGTACCACAGGAGACAAATGAACATCGTAGACTGATTAGAGAAATTAGACGTAGACAGTCAAAATTTTTTGGACATGTTATGAGAAGAAATGGGTTGGAGAACTTAGTGACAACTGGCAAGATCGAGGGGAACAGACCAAGAGGAAGACCGAGAGGAAAATACCTGGATGGCTTGGCCACATGGCATGGACGAGACAGGAACACTGAGCTGATCCACGACACTGGTGATCGAGTGAAATGGCGAGTCATGACCGCCCACGCTTTCCGGCATGGCTCATGATTGATTGATTGATTGATTATAGATCTAAGGAAATCTGGCTCAATTGATGGGATGGATCCACCTGGTTAAATTCTCACAGACACTGGTTGATTTCGCTTCAGTTTATGATCATTTTCATTGTACACAAATATACCTGTAGGTGATTCAGTGTCCTCCCACAGAGCACACACAGTGTATGGATTCTATAGCCCCAACAAGGATCCAAATGTGTGTTTACCAGAAAGAATTACGTTTGTTAGATATATTCTTTACATGGGTAAATGTTCTAGTTTTGACATTTAGTCTAGACATTGACCTGCTCGGCCCACTCTTTTCAATTTTCATCTGCAAGGGATTTTTTTAGTGTTCATTATGTATATAGATCTTCAGAACTTTTTTGCACTTGCCCAAAAGGGCTAGATATCCAGTCCACTATCTTAGGATATAGGGGTGTATACCATCTTGTTCCTGATCTCAATTTCAAAATCTACAGAGTCCAGACTGAAAAGGAGGCAGACATACTGGAACCAGAAACGGACATTTTAACCGCTAACACCCAACACCCCCTCCCCAAACAACTGGGATTAGCCTACCAAGCGGCCAGTAAATTAGATCCATGTTGTACATATTGTACTGAGAAATGGAAGTATCCATACTGTACAAAACCATGGAAGTGAACCCATGGATATGGATCTAGAGCCCTGGGTAGTGTGGATCAGAATATTAACCTCAGATGAGGGCGAACAAAATATGATGTCATCTGTTCATGCCACGCTTGTTAAAGATCCATTGGTAACTGAAAATCACGCAGAGTAGGCCGTAACTAGTCAACACCAAAACAAGCCATCACGCTTCAATAGAACAGAAAAGAATAGAATGACAGTGATGCTGTGTTTGTGTTGCTGTCCGTCCGTCTGTCCGTCCGTCCGTCAGTCCGTCTGTCTGTCCGTCCGTCCGTCCGTCCGTCCGTCCGTCCGTCTGTCTGTCTCTATCACCAACTTACACACACCCATCCACATACATACACACACACACACACACACACACACACACACTCTTAATTATTCTACACTATGTTGCCAATACAATCACAGACTAAATTGCAAGTAATGACAATTAATAAAGTGACTTATAACAAGTTATAAACAAGTGAATTAACGAAATAAAACTGGCAAAATGAATAAAGAAATGAGCATATAAATAAAAAAAATGGTGAATGAAGTTCACAAGAGAAATGATATATCTTAAAATCAAATATGGTACACTTTATGGACATATATACATACACATGATATGAATGAAAAGAGTTAAATGTATATGTGATATACGTATAATGTATGTAATATTAAACCAGTGAGTTATATGTACAGTAACATTATGAAAGCTCATATCACATTTGAATGTTTTAAAAACAGACGCAAGAAAAATGCAATAAAATATAATAGGAAACAAACGTGACATTCCCAGTAGAACAGCTAATCAATCTCTCTCTCTCTCTCTCTCTCTCTCTCTCTCTCTCTCTCTCTCTCTCTCTCTCTCTCTCTCTCTCTCTCTCTCTCTCTCTCTCTCTCTCTCTCTCTCTCTCTCTCCTGTCATGTGATGAGAAGAAAGGCATTGGAGAACATCGTGTCAACTGGAAAGATCGAGGGGAAAAGAGGCAAAGGCAGACCAAGAGAAATGATGCTGGATGGATTGAGACGATGGCAAGGAGGAACATCATCAAGAGAACACTAAAGACCGAGATCTGTGGGGAGCATTGAACGCCTACGCCAATTGGCAGGGCACTTGATGATGATGTGTATTCTCTCTCTCTCTCTCTCTCTCTCTCTCTCTCTCTTACCTCCTTTGATCTATATCCCTCTTTATTGACTCTCCTCCTCTCTGTTACTCTCTCTCTCTCTCTCTCTCTCTCTCTCTCTCTCTCTCTCTCTCTTCCCATCTTTATAACTCTCCTATATCATCTCTTTTCGTATCTCTTTCCTCTCTTTCCTCTCTCTCTCTCTCTCTCTCTCTCTCTCTCTCTCTCTCTCTCTCTCTCTCTCTCTCTCTCTCTCTCTCTTACTTTCCCTCCTCTTCCTTCTAATACACACACACACGTGAGAATCAAATGCCTACGAGCATAAAAATAGCAACAGAATAATAAAACCTACAGCATACATAGCAAGTGTTGAAAGCAACGCACGGGGTGTCCGGCAAAGAAAGGACTCAACTACACCCGTCAGAGCCTATCACGAACTACCCACTTGCTCATCATGAAAATGTAACACTTAGAATTACAGCTCAGAGTGGCCAGAGATGAGCATATAGTAAACACACAAGTAGGCTTGTCAATCGACACCACACTGGCAAAATTAGTTGCTGTGTAATGATGGATTTATTATGGAGACGATCAGAGCACCTATGGAGATATCTGGAGGATCAAACACCTTCATGTGCCCTGCCTGAAGTAGATGTTCATGTCCCTCAATAGATCGTGGTTTTCGATGTTCTGGGTCAGTTCTACTAAGGACATTAGATTACACCATGAAACATCATTTCTCTTGGTCCACCGCCATGTCTTGTACCACTGATCTTTCCAGTCGTCACGATGTGCTCCAATGTCTCTCTTCTCAGTACATGGCTAAAGAACATTGTCTCTTTCTTATACGAGGGGGTTTCAAATAAAAACCTTAAAAATGTGATAGAAATTATAATAACCATGCCATTGTCTTATAACCTGTTAATATTGCTGTTAAGGATATCAAGAATGTTAAGCACATGACATCACGCTGCAGAAGAACACCGTGACGCCATAAAGACAGTTTAAAGATGGCCGTCCCAATTTTGACATGCATCAAAGAGGAGCAGCTTGCTTGCTTGTGTTCGTTGGCGTGAGCTCCAACGCGAAGTACTGTATATCGGATGAAGGCATCCTGGTGTCCAACATCAGTGTGATGCCATTCAGGACCTGAGGTTTGCGTGAGTACCCGTTGTCCCATGTCGTGCTTATTGGTGTGCAGACTGGTGGTTCCTCGCCGTACAGGCAGACACTCTCCGACTTCGGAGGAATCGGCGATCCTATTGACTTCAGCCAGGACCCCGAAGGGACCTGTTGCCCAGGACGCTCGGCGAGGACGCGTCAATAGGCCATGGCCAGTATATAACCAGGCCCTGGTGCCTTGGAAACACCTCTGCGTCCCAGAGGAGCAGCGATCTGTTATCCGTTTTTTCTTTTTCTTTTTTTTAAATCAGTGAAAGGGTTGATACCTATAGAAATCCATTTGGCGCATGAAGGCCCAGTATGGTGATACATACATGTCAGTCCAGCAAGTGTATCAGTGGAGTAGGAAGTTTCAAAACTGCGTGACTTCTGTGACAGACTGTTCACGTTCGGGTCAGGCATACCGAGTAGTGACCCCAGATAATCTTCTTTCTAATGTTATATGACTTTTTAGTGTTATCTTTTTCTTTGATATAACAATTATTTATGTCTTCTTGGTATTCAAGAAAAGTCAATCTTTTTTTCCCCACCGTCAATTACAACGTGGACTAAACATGACTGACTAATAAAGTCAATAAAGATGCCAATTGCAACTGAAACAATACAGTGTTGAAGTGCTAAAAGAACCTGTATTTTTTTTTGTGAATATGAAACGTGTATAATGAGCAGATAAAATGAAACAAAAAACATCTAATGGCAGTGGAGATGTGGTTTCTGAAGAAAATGCAAAGAATACCAAGGACAGACAGAAAAACCAATGATCATGTCCTGTAAGAAGCAAATGAGATCCGTAAACTGATTAGAGAAATTAGACATAAATAGTGAAAATTGTTTGATCACGTTATAAGAAGAAATGAATTAGAGAACTTGGTGACAACTGGCACGCCAGAGGGGAAAAGAACAAGAGGAAGGCAGAGAAATAAATATTTTGATGGCTTGACAACGTGGCATGGTCAAGACAAGCACACGGAGCTAATCTACGACTTTGATGATCGTGCGAGATGGTGAAACACGATCTCAGGCTTATCAGCATGGCACACGATGATGATGATTACAACAATGCCTAACAGATATTGCAGATATCTGGAGTGCAATGGAAGTAATCTACGATGAGCTGAACTAATCTGTCCATCGCAACTTAATATTGCTTCCTTTATGTTCTTGAAATGTCTTCTTCTTCTTCTTCAGCTTTCCGAGCCATTGAGGTTCTTTGCTGCAAATACAATTCGTCTCTATTCGTCTCTCTGGTGGACCTTCTCTTGCCAGTCGTTGATTCCAAGTGCTTGTAGGCCTGTACATGTATTATCTCTCCACCGTCTTCTTGAAATGTCACTCCCAAATAATATGGGTCTTTGAGTTGGTTATATTATGTATATTCTATTTTATGCACATGTAAAATGATCAAAAGTGGCTATGTGTATGTATAATCTAGTGGTATGTGAAACAAGAATTTTCTCACGCTGTCTTCCTCTATCTCTCTTTCTACAAATCTTTCCCGTTGTCACATCTGCTAGTTTTTGTCTTCCTATAATGTGGCCAAAAATTATGACTGCTTCTTTCTAATGTTTGTGATAAATTGTCTTTGTAATTTAGCTTCCCTCAAAATATCCAGATTGCTCATTTAGGCTGTCCATTTAATTGTCAGCATTCTTCTATAAAACCACATCTCCAACGCTTCTATTGATTTTTTTCCCGCCTGTTTGTTTACTAATTGTCCAGGATTCGCAGCCGTATGTTAAAATTGGTTCTATGTAACACGCAGGTATCATCACGGTAAACAATTCAAATTACTGTGTGAATATATGTAGTATATTTCAGCTTCAAGGATTTATATTTTTGCCCTAGTTTGTGTTGTTTGATTTCTGCAGTATGTATTGATGAGATGCAATGAAATATACCAGGGAATAAATCGTGCAATCTATTGTGTGTGCATTCGATATTCAAATCTATTTCATTGTTTAGATGGTTCCTTTAATCTGATAATACTGGTACCGCCTCTGTAAATATTTATCTAGTACTTACTCTCATGTGCAGAATGTCTTTTGATCCATGTATTGATCATTATGGAGTAGCTGAAGGGTTCAGTGTCTGACATAGGCCTCATTGCATTTGTGTTTGAGTAGTTATATTCTTGACAGAATCTGTGCATCTGCTTCTTGGTTTTGCGTCTAACTCTACAGACAGAACTTTGGTTGTTGGCTCACAATGGTAGCTAATTAGGCTTCATTCTCACAATATATCTTTTTCTGCTTCTGATTTTCATTTTTCTTCTTCTTCTTCCGTCTACATTTTTTGATTTGTTTTGGACATAATTGCATTGTGCCGTTTACAGCTGAGTTCAGAAAGTTGCTTCTTCTCTGCATTTGCTGACTGGGTTAGCTTTCCTGGATATTCCACAACCTCAATTCTGTGATATCAACTTTGCCCTTCCATGTACAGGGGATGCTCCTAAACAGGCTCATAAAGAACAGCTGCTGGCATGCCGAACGGCTCTCAAGGGAATGCATGGGCAGACCATAGGCACTGACCAACATCCAAGAAGGCGTCCATAAATACATAGCTGACATAAGATGCCCTAATACTGCGATCACACAAGGAATCATCATGTCTTGCATATTGGTTGCTTTGTCTCACTTCCATATACTGAGCCTCCCATTCATCATAGGTTGTGCCTGTGCAGCCTAGAAGACGCAGCTGGGACTTTGATGAAAAAGATGTCTAAACTAGGTATTTGCTGTCTCTATAAACTGTCTCAGAAAGCAATGGCAAACTACTGAGCGTAATCTTGCCAAGAAATCAACAGACAGCTGAAAGATGTTGCTGTTGACAGTGATGTCCTATAAAAAGGATATGCGAATTTAAAAAAAATAAATAAACCCAATGCAGGGAGTAGTACCTATGAGAACTTCTAACGTTCTAACTCTTTCAGCCCAGAGGTAGCCGTTACTTTAACTCATACGGTGCTAATCATTAGAACTTGTAAATAATAAATCACTAGATCTTCAGGGTTTCAAGTGACGATAGCCAAATGGTACAGAAACGTTAAAAGAACAATTAGGATACAATTGGTTAAGTTATAACTGGATTTGACAGAAGACATTCAGAAATGCATGCCATGATGTAAACAAGTAAAGTACAGAAGCCTTTTAGTTTTAGCGTGCATTGAGGCATACTGTATAACTAGTGACAGCTGGAGAACTAGAGGAGCGGCTGGCCGAGTGGATAGAATGCTTGGTTCTCCTTCTGGAGACCCGTATTCAAATCCTTTTTCTTTCCTGGCGCAAAAAGAAAACCCTAACCTGCACAGTTCGCGGCGATTGCACTAGCCAGGCGACCTTAATTCCTAAGGTTCTAGCTAGACCCATCTCTCCTGCACCGTAAGGTACTATAGGCAGTTTTTTTTTTTTTTTCGACACTTTCATTTTTATAGATCAGTTTAGTTTAGTCGACGGATCACCATCACAGCACACGGATGTAACCCATAAGTGCTCCTTCTACTCCTAACTCAAGCCTGAGTCCGGAGAATCTCAGCTCAATTCCTGAACTCCGTAGCACCGGCGAGGATCCTGAAATACTTTGGGTAGATTTTTAGCTAGAAATTTTGCCCGGGCAGCGCCGTTATGCTACTCTTTTTCGATTTCCAACTGTCAAGGGATGTTTTTACGTACGCAACAAAACACACGGGCGTCCGATCTCACTACCCAGAGACCAGGGAAATTTTCTGTTACTAGAAGTTCACGTGAAATAATCCCGGCCCTCACCGGGGCTTGAACCCGGGACCTCCAGCACTCGAGGGGAACACCATATCTCGAGACCACTTAGCCCCCCCCCCCCCTCCCAACTGACACTCAACGGGAGAAATGGGCAATATCACGGCGGCTGTTGTTATTTCTCACGAGATCTCCTGGTATCAATTTTAGGCTGGGCCGACCTAGGAGCAAAGGTCAACTGAAAACGATCCACCTCATTGGGGATTTAAACCCATGACCATCAGGCTGAAAGGTAAGAGTGCTAGCCACTGGGATACTGTGGCTTCCAAATATTACTACAAGCAAGTCTATAATTATCATTATTCGTAATTGTTCTTAAAAATGGGAGGGCACAGTAGAAACTTATAACTGTCACCAGAAGCAGACAGTTCTCTTGGTTATCATTCACTATAAGAACTAGCAGGATGGATGAAACAAGGGATGCATTCATGCAAATCTGCCGCCAGGGCCAAGTAATGTATCAACAACCCAAAATAAATAATACAAAAGAGCAGGGGCTATGAAGAGACATGGTTACCAATGTTTTTGGAAGGGCATTGGATAAGAAGAAAAATCATTTTTAGAATTTCAGAAATCGATAGTTCAGTCAGAAATGATAACATGTCTATGATATCGGCCACGAAGTTTCTTAGCTTTTGCAGTATCTGATTGAAATTGTGAGCTAATTCACGGCAATATTTTCTACTTGGGGGACCATTAACATAGTTGATAAGGATCTGCACTGATAATATCATGGGCAAGGTCAGATGAGAGTTCGCCGTCTCACTAATTGAGGAAAAGACTGGCCAACAATTCCTCCGCGTATTCTAGCTCACGAATTGAATGAAAGACTGGCCAACTATTCCCTGGTGCATCCTGGCACACAAATTGAGGGAAAGACTGGCCAACTATTGCTATGTGCATTCTGGCTCACAAATTTAGGGAAAGACTGGCCAACTATTCCTCCATTGTATTCTGGCTCACAAATTGAGGGAAAGACTGGCCAACTATTCCCCCCCCCCCCCCCGGTGTATTCTGGCTCACAAATTGAGGGAAAGTCTGGCCAACTATTCCCAGTTGCATTCTGACTCACAAATTGAGGAAAAGACTGGCCAACTATTCCCCGGTGTATTCTGGCTCACAAATTGATGGAAAGACTGGCTAACTATTCCTATGTGCATTCTGGCTCACAAATTGAAGGAAAAACTGGCCAACTATTCCCCAGTGCATTCTGGTTCACAAATTGAGGGAAAGACTGGCCAACTGTTCCTCTGTGTATTCTGGCTCACAAATTGAGGGAAAGACTGACCAACTGTTCCTCTGTATATTCTGGCTCACAAATTGAGGGAAAGACCGACCAACTGTTCCTCTGTGTATTCTGGCTCACAAATTGAGGGAAAGACCGACCAACTGTTCCTCTGTGTATTCTGGTTCACAAATTGAGGGAAAGACTGGCCAACTATTCCCCGGTGCATTCTGGCTCACAAATTGAGGGAAAGGCTGGCCAACTATTCCCTGGTGTATTCTGGTTCACAAATTGAGGGACAGACTGGCTAACTATTCCTATGTGTATTCTGGCTCACAAATTGAGGGAAAGACTGGCTAACTATTCCCCGGTGCACTCTGGCTCACAAGTTGAGTGAAAGACTGGCCAACTATTCCCCGGTGCATTCTGGCTCAAAAATTGAGGGAAAGACTGACCAACTGTTCCTCTGTATATTCTGGCTCACAAATTGAGGGAAAGACCGACCAACTGTTCCTCTGTGTATTCTGGCTCACAAATTGAGGGAAAGACCGACCAACTGTTCCTCTGTGTATTCTGGTTCACAAATTGAGGGAAAGACTGGCCAACTATTCCCCGGTGCATTCTGGCTCACAAATTGAGGGAAAGGCTGGCCAACTATTCCCTGGTGTATTCTGGTTCACAAATTGAGGGACAGACTGGCTAACTATTCCTATGTGTATTCTGGCTCACAAATTGAGGGAAAGACTGGCTAACTATTCCCCGGTGCACTCTGGCTCACAAATTGAGTGAAAGACTGGCCAACTATTCCCCGGTGCATTCTGGCTCACAAAATGAGGGAAAGACTGACCAACTGTTCCTCTGTATATTCTGGCTCACAAATTGAGGGAAAGACCGACCAACTGTTCCTCTGTGTATTCTGGCTCACAAATTGAGGGAAAGACCGACCAACTGTTCCTCTGTGCATTCTGGCTCACAAATTGAGGGAAAGACTGGCCAACTATTCCTCTGTGCATTCTGGCTCACAAATTGAGGGAAAGACTGGCCAACTATTCCTCCGTGTATTCTGGCTCACAATTGAGGGACAGACTGGCTAACTATTCCTATGTGTATTCTGGCTCACAAATTGAGGGAAAGACTGGCTAACTATTCCCCGGTGCACTCTGGCTCACAAATTGAGTGAAAGACTGGCCAACTATTCCCCGGTGCATTCTGGCTCAAAAATTGAGGGAAAGACTGGCCAACTATTCCCCGGTGCATTCTGGCTCAAAAATTGAGGGAAAGACTGGCCAACTGTTCCTCCATGTAATCTGGCTCACAAATCGAGAGAAAGACTGGCCAACTATTCCTCTGTGCATTCTGGCTCACAAATTGAGGGAAAGACTGGCCAACTATTCCTCCGTGTATTCTGGCTCACAAGGGAGTCCCCATGATAAAGTGGTCAAGCCGTTTGACTCGGGCTCAGAAGGTTGTGGGTTCGATTCCGGGCCGCGTCCTTCGGTTCATGTGTGAAATTTTTCAGGAGACACCTGTGGATCGTTGCTAGAGCTACGGAGTTTGTGCTTTGTGCGATGCTTTCCGTACTGCGGAAATAGACCGAGCCGTATGGGATAAAAACTTGGTGCAATGAAGTCGACCCTGTCAACTTTTAAGTGACTTTTCTTCTGGCTCACAAATTGAGGGAAAGACTGGCCAACTATTCCTCCATGCATTCTGGCTCACAAATTGAGGGAAAGACTGGCCAACTATTCCCCTGTGCATTCTGGCTCACAAATTGAGGAAAAGACTGGCCAACAATTCCTCCATGTATTCTGGCTCACAAATTGAGGGAAAGACTGGCCAACTATTCCCCAGTGCATTCTGGCTCACAAAATGTTATGGTCCTATCACATTATAGAGCCATAACAGGAAACTGCTTCCAGACAAATAAATGGTGATGTTTGATGTTTTTAGATGCCTCACATACTGGAGAAAATGTTCATTTGACTTCCATAAACAGATTCTTAAATACTTGGGGATCTAAAAGTTATCTGTAACTTGCACCCAATATAAATAAAACAGCTAATCTGCCGGACATGACACTCTGTGATTTCTGTTTCTGAAGTTGCAGCCATGATTTCTTGCTCAACACACAGACAACAGACACTGATAATCTCAGAGCTAGAGTCCCCGCAGCTATTGAAAGCTCTCAGGTGGATGTGCTGCAGTATTCCTGACAGCCCTTGCTTATCTTCACAATGTTCTGAGAATCATTAATGATATTCACTTTGTAAAGTGGGGGTGGGGGAGGGCTGAGAGGTTATAGTGTCTATCTCAGGCTGAGAGGTTATAGTATCTATCTCAGGCTGACAGATTATAGTGTCTATCTCAGGCTGAGATATTATAGTGTCTATCTCAGGCTGACAGATTATTGTGTCCATCTCAGGCTGAGAAGCTGTAGTGTGTATCTCAAGCTGAGATGTTATAGTGTCTATCTCAGGCTAACAGGTTATAGTGTCTATCTCAGCCCAGGGCAAGGAATTTTCTAAAGAACTATTGGCATCTAATAATATAATATTGCATCACACTCCTGATCTCTTGGGCTAAAGTTAATTGCATATCCTTTACAGGACATGGCAGTCAACCATAGCGTTTTTTTCACTGTTCGTAATTTCTTGGCAAGTTCAGTAGTTTTGCGTTGCTTTCTCAATGACCAGCACTCATACCTTTGTATGAAAACCAACGCAAGGCGGTCTGCTTCCAAATCGCCCACAGCTGTGTTTCGAACACGGTATGCGGGATTACAACTGCATTCATAACCAATTTGCGAACAGAAGCCGTCTTTACTCTTGGGTAGCAGAGGTCAAATACCTAACCTATTCAGATAAGAGCAAACAACAGTAAGTCCTATGTTAAAAATTCCCACAGCAGTGGGAAATTGCAAACAGTAGGCTATTGGGCCACGGTCTGCTTCCAAATCGCCCACAGCTGTGTTTCGACCACGGTATGCAGGATTATAAACTGCATTCATAACCAATTTGCAACAATTTACTCTTTACTCTTTGTTTCTCTCTTTCTTTACTCTTTTTACTCTTTTATGACTTTACTCTTGGGTAGCGAGGTCAAATACCTAACCTATTCAGATAAGAGCAAGAAACAGTAAGTCCTATGTTAAAAATTCCCACAGCAGTGGGAAATTGCAAACAGTAGGCTATTGGGCCACTGCCATGGTCACTGCCATCGACTGCCTATAGTGCCTTGCAGTGTAGGACAGGGGGTCTTGAGCCTGAGGAATTAAGGTCGCCTCACTAGTTCAGTGGCCGCGAACTGTGCAGGTTAAGGTTTTCTATTTGCCCCTGACAGAAAAAAATTCACACCTCACCTAGGAATAGAACCCAGGTCTCATAAAGGAGAACCTAGCACTCTAGCTACTTAGCCAGCCGCTCCTCACATTAGTTCACTGACCTGGCAAAATTTTTATGAATGAAGACCTTTTGTTACAAAAGAAGACCTATTGTTATGGAAGAAGACCATTAACTTGGTTAGTGCGAACAGAGTTCGTGCTTTGTGCGACATTTTCCATGCCGTGGAAAGGGACTGAGCCATATGGGATAAAAACCTGGTGCAATGAAGTCGATCCTGTTGACTTTTAAGTGATTTTTTTTTTTACACCATAAGAGGCACTGTCATTAAGTCATGGCTTTATGAAATGAGATGACACATCCTCATTTACTGTTCCTTCTCCAACTCAAAACACTGAAGATATTGAATTAGTGCCAAAGTTATTTTAACCCCAAATAGAACTGCTTTTTAAGTTGACTGCCGGGAAATTGTCCTGGCCCCTTTTTCCCAACTCTCTGCAATATGTTTGTCTTATATACCAGTTTATAGCTTAATGTGTCTAGGACATTTAAACTTTGTTTTAAACCTCAAAACAACAGCATAAAATTATGAAATAATAACAAGAGAAGCCATCATCAACAGCCAGAAACATATTATTTATAAAATATCTTTTCTGAAGTCGTAATTCAAATTAACACAGTCAAATATCAGTGAATAACTCAATGTTGACAAATCACAGAAAACAAAATCAGCATAAAATTAAATACATCAGAAAGTACACACACAGAAAAATTAGGAAGATAAAGAAACTGAAGACTTTAAACATTACACAATACAGCACTATAAACAAACAATATAAATATCATGAAAGATTGTTTACCTTACTAACTATCTGACAAAGAAAAATAAATGAAAGCAACAAGAAATTACTCAGAAACATAACATTCTGAGACTACAGGAAACGTATGTTAACTGCTGTATACGTATTTCTTGTGAACAGGCTGGCACATGGTATATATCACATGCTACCAAAATAAGATCACATATAAAGAAATAAGTAGACAGCAGATGCTGTCAAATAACTGTGAAGTACACACATCCTAGTTTAAATAATTATAAGGTGAGGTAACTAGCTCTTATTCACATTCTCAAAATATTGTTTCTCTGTCAGTTCATTAAAATGTATCTGTTTTGAGTTAATAGTTGATTTAAAATAAAACTGGCATACTGTTTGGTGATCAGGCCTCGACCTTCAATTAGATAAAATCTAGTATTCTATTGTGTATTATTATACTGACCTCAATCTACTCAGCAATGTTTTCTTCCATTCCAGTTTTTGTGATACCTCTGCTCGTTTTCTTGCCCTCCCATGATATCCCTCCTAATTGCCTAAATACATTTTGAAAGCTTCTATTTTGTCCTGACGTGGTTTATTGTTTATTCATTATCAACAGGTACGTTTAACATTCTTCTTTATTGTATTTCTGTGGCTTCTATATATATTTTCATTGTTGTTGCTTGTTCATAAACTGTAAACAGTTTAAGAACCTCTGAAACAATACCAGCAAACAAATTAAAGTAATATTTTTGAGAACATGCAACTCTTCAGTGACAACATATGGGTATAAGTCCTGGACCATTTTGCAAACACTAAAGAAGAAAATTGGGGTTTTTGAACTTAAATGCTACAGAAAAGTTCTTAGAATATTCTGGACAAAGAAGAACACCACTGACATTCTACATGGTCTGAAAACTGAAGAAAACTATCTCAAATAGTCTCAGTTCTCGGAAACTGAAACACATTAATCATCACAGTGACTAGGGAAGGACACTAATGGAAGGCATGGTTCTAGGAAGAAATGACAACGTCGACCAATATGAAGACAGATACAAGACAATGCAGATACCTTAGACATGATTGTGCTTAAGAACTAGCATAGGATCAAGTTCAGTCAAGTTAAGCTAAGAACCGATATCACTGCACTCAGGACATTCCCACAGGTGCTCCGTCCCTTCATACAACAGCCGATGAAGAGCCATACTACTAATCGTTCCAACCGTCATCTGATTGAAAGTTCAACTGGTCTTCCCTCTCAGTTTTGAGATTTGTCCAGAACCCCTGCCAATCCCCCGCCATATCATTCTCTCCACATATGGACTCTTTCTCCACCTGATCCCACAGGCGTCTGACCATCTCTCAATAGGTAATCTACCACTGAGAGGTGCATTCCCTGCCAGCCTATCAACCTATTCAATCCCCCGCATGACCAAGGCAGAAAATCCATACAATTCTCACAATCTGTGATCTCTGAAGCAAGGCAAGCCATTCTACACAAAACATGCCTTTCTCTACCTTACTAAGCAAACTTGGTGAGTCTGTAATGAATACGATGTGTGTAGAATATACTCGTAGATATATAGGATTGAGAAAGCGGAATTCTGCACACGACCTGTTACATTATGGCGATGTTTATAACCTATCCATGCTTTACAAGCATAAAATACTGAATAGAAATATAGAAAACATGTAATACAATGTGATACATGGTGTATTTTTAATGACTGTGCAGTGTTTGAAAATATTGCCGGTCCAAGTTTTGTATTTACCTAATATGTTGTATGAACTTCACAGAGAATAAATACAAAACTTGGACTGGCAATATTTTCAAACACTGAAGTCATTAAAAATACACCCTATATATAATCTTCACAACAAGCTTTTAAATCTTTCTAAGCTTTCACTTAAATGTGAATGCGATTTTCTTAGCAAACACATACATTCTTGCAAATATGTTATGTAGCTAAGCAAGTACATTACTCACAGCCTGCAAATGAAAATCATTAATTTGAAATCTTAATGAAATATGAGAAACTGAGCATTTTTATTTTGTAGCAAATTTCCCTGCACACAATCAACAAACAATAATACTGATTAAATGTACCACTGCCTACTCTAGTTTTTCTGTGTGCATTAATGTTCTGTCCGGCGAGTGTACTTTTCTCTACTGTAATATTGGTTTGTTTTATCGTCTATTTGCTTGCCTGCTTGCGTTTGCTGGCTGTGAACTCCAGCGTAAAGCCTGTATGTCAGATAGTGACATCGTGTTGTCCAACATCAGTGTGATGTCATACCGGACTGAGGTTTGTGTGAGTATCCGTTGTCCCATGTCTGGCTTATTGGTGTGCAGCCTGGTGGTTCCTCACCGTGCAGGCAGATACTCTTCGACTTCAGAGGAATCATCGATTTTTTAGTGCTCTTTTATCTAGTTTTCTATCGTGTCAATATTTTTTTCTAGTATAGTATTATTAATGGTTGTCTGGAAGAGGCTAATGAAACTAGAACATTATATACAACTATAATAAAGAGACAAACTGTTTTCTTTGGTCATGTGATGAGAAAAGAGGCATTGGTGGACATTGTGACAACTGGAAAGAGACAGAGGTATACATGGAGAAATGATGCTGGATCGACTGAGATGTTGGCATGGAGAAATACTGTCAACAGAGTTGATCCAGAACACCAAAGACCGAGATCTGTGGGGAGACATGAACATCTATGCCAGTTGGCAGGGTACATGATAATGATTGTAATGTTATTGCAGTTTTCTATACAGCAAGTGTCATTTTATCTACAGTTGCATCAGTCTGTTTTCATCTTGAATGTAATGTACTTTTATATATTCAAGCAATATTTAGTTTTTGTTTGATATCTCACAAGTGCATTGTCATCTATGTTTTCACTGTGGTTCCATATTCTTTCAAGTACTATTATATAGCCAGCTTCATGGCAAATGGGTTACGGATGCAGTTCGTAATCTCAGATACGCGCGTTCGAAACACAGCTGTGGGCGATTTGGCAGTAGTCCGCCTTGCATTGGTTTTTTACGAAATGGTATCGGTGCCGGATGTTTAAAAAGCAATGGCAAACTACTGAACGTAAACTTGCCAAGAGATCACAACAGCAAATGTTGACTGTGACGCCCTGAAAGGATATGCAACTAACTTTTTAAAACTATTATATAGTGTAGTGACCTTTTCTTTTAGTTTTCTATCTACTGAAGTTATGTACTTATAGACATGTTTGTCTTAATTTTCTAAATTGTGTGCATACTTTTGTCTAGTGTAGTATCTTGTTTGTCTTAATTTTCTAAATTGTGTGCATACTTTTGTCTAGTGTAGTATCTTGTTTGTCTTAATTTTCTAAATTGTGTGCATACTTTTGTCTAGTGTAGTATCTTGTTTGTCTTAATTTTCTAAATTGTGTGCATACTTTTGTCTAGTGTAGTATCTTGTTTGTCTTAATTTTCTAAATTGTGTGCATACTTTTGTCTAGTGTAGTATCTTGTTTGTCTTAATTTTCTATATTGTGTGCATACTTTCGTCTAGTGTAGTATCTTGTTTGTCTTAATTTGCTATATTGTGTGCATACTTTTGTCTAGTGTAGTATCTTGTTTGTCTTAATTTTCTATATTGTGTGTACTTTTTCTAGCACAGAATCATTTTTTTTTCTGTTTCTGTATCAGTATATATTTTACATAATGTAGTATAATTTGTTTTATTTTGTATCAAGTTAATATAATTGTATCTAGTTTAGTATCATTTCATTTTTCCTGTTTATGTAGTAAGTATGCTTTTGAAAATGATATAGTGATTATAGAAAGTGAAACGATGGGACTCAGCTTGAATAAGAGGAAGACAAAAGTAATGGTATTATCACAGAAACAGATAATACCTAAATGTACAATTAAAGTAAATGATGTTAATTTGGGACTGTTGCAGAAATTCAAATATCTAGGCAAATGGATATACAGTCAAACCTCGGTTTTCGTTACCCTTGGTTTTCATCAATTTTTTCGTGAAAAATTTGTCTTGGTCTTTGTTGATGTACCAACATGACCTCGCTGCTAATTTTGTGAAAACAAAGGGACCCACATGTTCTTCTGCTTAGTATGGCATTGTTTTTCGTTGTGTGAGCATCACTTGCTAATAATAAAATAAGAGAGCTGCATTAAGATTACTGAAAATCGACCACATGTACGGGAAGTTGTCATCCACAATAAGTTTCATTGTGGCGAAAAAGGAAGCAATAAAAGACGCTAATGTAGCAAAACACATGAATGTGCTAATGAAACAGAGATCACAAACAATTGAAGATGTCAAATAGTTATTGTTACTTTGGATAAATCAAAAACAGTTAGATGGCGATTATGTTTCAGAGGTAATCATATGTGAAAAGGTCAATCTGTTGTATGTCGATCTCATTAAGAAAATGACTGGGATGAATGCTAGTGTACTTAGTGATTTAAAGGCCAGCAGATTATGATTTGAAAAATTAAAGAGGCACACTGGCATACATTGTGTTACTAGGCACGGCAAAGGTGAGAGTTCCGACACGTCTGGGGTTGAAAATAGCATTAAACACTGTATTTATTCTCTATAAAATGTGTTTTTGGTATGTATTTTGGAGTGTCTAGAACAAATTAATTAGATTTACATTGATTCAAATGGAAATAATTACCTTGGTTTTCATCGGTTTCGTTGATTGTTTTCGGACGGATTATCTAAGAAAACCGAGGTTTGACCGTATTCAAATGGACGATGTATCACAGAGATAAAGAATAGAATAGGACAAGCAAAAACTGAAAATGAAAAACATCTTATGCAATATATCCCTGTTAGTAGAGGTTAGAAAAAAGAATTTGTGTGTGTTATATAGAACCAGTTTTAACATAAGATTGTGAATCCTGGACAAATAGTAAATAAACAACAACAACAAATCTCTTGATGCCTCAGAAATGTGGCTTTACAGAAGGAGTCTAACAATGTCTTGGATAAGTCTCTTCTTCTTCTTACTTTTGTCCTTAATGCTCTATGCCATTTGCCGTCACAGGCTTGTTTGATGATTGGTTTACGAACTAGGGCTCACTCAGTTGTTTGGTATGCTGAGATGTTGTGGGTTTTTAAGGCGTTCATGACTCCGTCGATCCATCTTTTTCATGGTCTTCCCCTGCCTCTTGATGTTTCCATTTTCATTTTCTTGCTACTGACAACATTGGGTTTATTCTCACTAGGTGGCCGAACCAGTTAAGTCTTTTTCTATCAATGAATTTAACAACTGGTGTTGTTCCAACTGTTTTATAGATCTCCTCATTTCTAATACGGTCCCTTCTTGATTTGTTCACTGCTTTTCTCATGCATCTCATTTGACAAGTAGTGAGGTTTCTTTCTTGTTCTTTAGTTAGTGCCCATGTTTGGCATTGATAGCATAACATTGGTATAAAAATTGCATTTATAATGTTCTTCTTAGTTTTCATGGGGATAGCTGGATGTTTCAGGATTGTTAAAATGAGTAATCTAAATGTTTTGAAAGATGCTAAAACACAGAGACAACTTATCACAAAAATCAGAAAGAGGCAGTTATCAGTTTTTGCCACATTATAAGAACATTGGAACATGTGATAAACGGACAGATTTATGGATATGGATATAACAAGAGAATATTCATAATAGCCTTTTGTTGTGATAGAGAGAAAGGTGTCAGCACATGAACTGATACATGCCGTTGGAGATCGCAAGATGTGGAGAAGCATGATCGCCCAAGCCTGTCATCAAGGCACTTGATGGTGAATAATAAGAAGTGAGCTTAGTATAGGGCATGCTCAATAAAAGTTGTTTAATAATGACTGATTTAGTATTAGGGCATGCTCAGTAAAACTTGTTCAATAATGACTGATTTAGTATACAGCATGCTCAATATAACTTGTTCAATAATGACTGATTTAGTATTGACTTTCTTTTAAAAAAAATTCAGGTCAGTGTTATTTCACAGATAATAGTATAAACTTTAGGATTTACACTTACTTCTAAACCATGAAAGGGTTCAAATGTTTATATTTTCTCCCCAGGTAAACAGTGCAACAAATGAATCAACATCAGAATTCAGAAAACAAACAATCAAACACGTGAATCAACGACTAAACTCACATCTAATCTTTTACAGGTGAAAGGAAAAGAATAAAATAAATAATATATTAACAGTTTCATCTACTGTACAAGTCAGAACAATCTCCGTCTTGAGCAAATATGAATAAAATGTAATCACAAATTATATAACCCATTCTCATCCATCCACTCCTCCACATATAACCTCACTTATCTATCCCACATGCACAATCTACAGATAACACCCACCCGCACACACTTTCACACATGATTACCAAACTGTACACTGCCATTTATTTTCCTGTTAAGAAACAATGCCAAATCACAACTACTGTACACTCAACCAGTGTCCAGATTTTTCAACTGCGTCAGAAATCATTATTTAAAATGAAGAATAAAAATTCCAGATAACATAGATTACACAATATATTACAGTATGACAAGCAAATAATCAACATAAGATAATCATACATTACATACGTTAATTTCTGAGTCTTGTCTGAATGTCTGTACACAGTTATCTCAGCAATAAACAATATATACAAGGGTATTAACTCATAGCGGTAGCACAGTGGCTGGACACTCGCCTGCCCATCCAGAGGTCAAGGGTTTGATCTTCATCAAGGTGAAATTGGATTTTCAAAATTGACCAGAGTTCCCAGGTTGATCCAGGCTATAGGCACCTAGACAAGCCTTGGGGAGGCAGCTGCTGTGATACTGACCACATGACCCACCCAGGTTGACCCAGCCTATAGGCACCTAGAGAAGACTTGGCAAGGCAGCTGTTGTGATACTGACCACATGACCCACCCAAGCTGACCCAGCCTATAGGCACCTAGAGAAGCCTTGGGAAGGCAGCTGATGTGATACTGACCACATGACCCACCCAGTGCCAGGTCTATCCAAATATGGGTCCAGCATCATGTATCATTGCAACTTAAGGCATGTAAAAGGGCTCTTTACTTTTTTACTCACTCACTCACTATGTTCCAAGCTACTAACTAAATCTTTGCTGATTCTCCCAATGCCAAGTTCATTTGGTCCCACTGAACTTTTAGCTTTGATTTCCTCAATCTCATTATTGACTTGAACACTTCCGTAACTCCATCAAGCCCAACCATTTATAATATTTTAAGTGGCAACTGCTCAGGATAAACAAGAGTTATAAATCTTAATATACTGCATTGTATTGTATTTATTGTACTGTATTGTATTGTACTGTACTGCATTGTACTGTACTGTATTTATACAAACAATATCCTATTCCACTGTTCCGTGTTATGAATGGGATATATAGTATCTATTGCTTTCTGTTATCATGAATATTTATCTGAAAGTCTACAAATACCAGACATTCTTATAGTGTAAGATTCAACTAAATATCAAGGATGAAAAATAAATTCATCAAAGCGGTTCTGTTTAACGCCAGAAGACCAGTAGTGTGGCTGACAATTCCAAGTGGTTGTAGCAGAAGAACGTATATCCATTTCAAACCTGTTTTTAACTGCAGTTTTACACATGTAATCTTTTACCTTTCACCTCCCAACGGAGAATAAATCCTCAACCAATCAACACACACCAGACCCTTTGTAGATTCCTGTTCTGCATAGGTCATCTACAGTTTGCCTTGCAGGGTGGCACTTCTGTGGTCCAAATTTCCATTCTATCTGGCAAATTTTGGGCAGTCTTGTAAGAAATACTTTGAGGTTTGTTTTGGTGCTCCAGCGCTACAAGTGGTAAATCTCTGAGATCCAATCACTGAAGGTGTAGTCTGAGTCCATAGTATCTAATTCTGAGTCTGAAGATCCTGATCAGCTGGTTTCTGCCTAGCTTTTTGATTATACCATGCTCTCATCTGTGATCTACATTGTTCAACTGCTACTTCTCTACAAAGTGGGTTACATGTCAAAAATATGCATAAATATGTCGGTTCCTAAATCAATCAATCAATCAATCAATATGCATAACTAAAATACTTTGGCCACATTAAAAGTCACAGTGGCTTAACAAGAACTGTGATGAAAAGTATAGTCCCCGGAAGAAAAGGCAGGGGTCATCCAGCACAAATATGGACACTGGACATTGCAGGTACCTTGGACATGAGGGAGGAGAAAGAGCAAGGGACAGAGAGGCTTTTCTGTGTATCATGATGAGAGCGATGTTCCGCAATGGACCTGCTAAGTGATGGTATGCAGACGGTGACTTTAGTCAGCACACATACATGACAGCTGTTGGTGGCTATTTCAACTGGAGTGGCATACATTTTTGGCGTCTGCCTCCAAATCAAAGTATAAGGATTGAATTGTGGCATAAAGTTTTGGCATCTTCCTCCAAATCAAAGAATAAAGATTGAATCATGGTATAAAGGTGTGATGTATGCCTCCAAATCAAAGAATAAGAATTGAATTAGAGCATAGGGGTTTGACGTATGCCTCCAAATCAAAGTATACGGATTGATCATGGCATAAAGGTTTGGCATCTTCCTCCAAGTCAAAGTGTAAAGATCAATGATGGCATAAAGGTTTGACATATGCTTCAAAATCAAAGTAATAGGACTGAGTCGAGGCATAAAGGTTTAATGTTTGCCTCCAAACCAAAGTAACAGGACTGAGATATGGCATAAAGGTTTATCATATGCCTCCAATTTAAAGTTAAATGGCTGAGTCATGGCATAAAGGTTTGATATATGCCTCCAAATTACAGTATGGGATCAAATTGTGGCATAAAGGTTTGATATATGCCTCAAAATTACAGTATGGGATCAAATAGTGGCATAGGTTTGATATATGTACCTCCAAATCACACTATGGGATCGAATCAAGCTCAGGAAAATAATGTTCATACTTTTTTTAAAAAGGAACTTGATTTCACAATTTACCTCTGAACTCTGTGTAATTCAATTAGATGCCTAATCTTTCAAAAGGCCAAAAAAAAAAAAAAAAGAAATAATGCCCCACGTTCCATTGGTTAAAAACCCTCACAATTACAAATTAAATATTTTTGTTTCTCATTCGCTGTCTCTGATCTTGAGCATAGTCCATACACATGCTGCTACTAATAGTTGCCACTGCAAGGGAGTACACTGGACTGATGTTTGCGTGTGGATTAACTTCCCTATTACCATCATCAGGTAAACCCACTCCAACTTCTGAGGTTGACAAAAGGTCAACATTTTAGTCCAACTGAAAGGTGAGGGGGTTGAACCCACTACTCTACTTCAGTGCACCGGAACTGTAAGAGCAAGTGCTCTTATTCTTTTGACCATGCCAACCTCCTCTTGGAAATCATAAAGAGAGAATTAGAAAATTATATGAAGCTTCCCCACCCAATAATGTCCAGACTGTTCGGCCCAGCAAGGTCTGAAGCTGCTCTAAACTGATCTATGTGCATACATTTAGATCTTTTGTATGTGTCTTTCCAAAGTATAAATCACAAACTGAGCATGCTGACAAGACAAGCGCAATAAAAGACGTATAACTATCCCCGCACTTAAAACCCACACCTACAAGGATATATGTATCCATAATTGCACACAAACAAACACACATTTAAATTTACACATTACCACTCTCAAACCAAGCTAATACATGCACTGTGTCAACACCACACATACTACCATGGATGTTAAAAAAGGGCTCCTTTAATATACCTTAAGGTGTAATGAGCATAAGGTACTGGACCAATATTTTTGTGGACCAGTCTGTTTTCTTTACCACCTGGCACTCAGCCATAGATGTACAAACACATTAACTATATGCACACACACACATACCCACATTAACTATACACACAAACATGTACAACCACAATAACTATATATACACACCCACATTAGCTATACACACAAAGATGTGTGCACAATAACGGTACATACACATGTATACCCACGTTTACTATACACACAAACATGTACAACCACATTAACTATACATACAAACACGTATAACCACATTAACTATACAAACAAACATGTACAACCACATTAACTATACATATAAACATGTACAACCACATTAACTATACATACAAACATGTACAACCACATTAACTATACACACCCATGTATACACACCCATGTATACCCACATTAACTACACCCAATAACATGTACAATCAAATTAACTATACACACAACTGTGTACGCTGGCTCCCTGGCCGAGGGGTTAAGAGCTTTCTCTGTAATCCCGAATACTCTCGTGGTTGACGTGACTGCACGAGAATTGGAAGCGGTTCGAGTCGCACCAGTGACTTATGAGAGTATGTAGCCGGTCGCTCAGAAAGTCGTGGCGTGCTGATGAGCGTAATCTAGCCTAGGAATCAACATACAGCTGAAAGATGCTGATGTTGACTGCAATATCCTGAAACAGGATGGAAACGTGGAAAAAAAAAACACAACTGTGTACAACCACATTAACTGTATACACAAACATTTACAATTACAACTGTACATACACATGCATACCCAAATTAACTATACACGCAAACATGTACAACCACAATAACTGTACTCACAAACATGTACAACCACATTAATTATACACACACACACATACAACCACACATCCCCTCCCAAACTTCACCATATCTACATAAGTAAAATTACACCCTCGCCTACACATTAAAAATAAAACATATTATGGTACACCAACGTTTTAAAGACCAAACTCATACAGCACAACGGCTAAAAAAAACACACACACAAATTATAATTAGTGAGCTTTACAAAGGCATAACCACAAAAGACATGAGTGCTGTGGCTAAAAATAACTTCAACAGAAACACACAGCTACATCCACTCATAGACAACAACACATATCCATCCAATAATCCAGAAACAATTTACAAAGCCATGTCACTCATGACTCTTCAATTATTATGATTATTAGCCTTGTCCAACACTAATAAATTTCTTCTTGTTCAACCATAGAATACCTATTGCTGAACCAGAGGATTATATGCAGCATAATCTGGAATCGAAACAGCTCCATTCCATATGAACAATAAACTCAAAAGTTAATGCCAAAGTTCAGAGTTTAGTGCTGCATCTCCCAATGGTAGACAAACAACATACATTAGGCTAGGCTAATTTGGTCAGCTACGTGAAAATACATGACCAAAATTCCCTGAGTTTCAACTGGATATGTGTTACATAAACTGTGTGATGAATTAGTCCCTCCAACATGACAGGTGGTGTCTTGAATTAAATATGTGATAAATAAATGACATGTGATGAAGCTCCGATGTCGTAATGTGCAAGCAATGCATCTGTAAGGCCACACACAAAACACTTTTCTTGATAACATACTTTTTAACTCGATAAAGTTATTTACACTGCCTTGGAAAAGTAATCTACCTTGTTTAGGTATAACAATACAGCCTAGTTTAATAATCTACCTACTTTTGATAAAGTAACATGATAATACTTGATAAAGTAATGTTATACTGATGAAATATAGTGTATCATATGGTAAGAAAGTGTTTTATTTAAGAAAACCAATACTCTTTACTGTAATAAAGTAATACACCTGTTCTAGATAAAGTAATATGCTTTGTCTAAACAAAGCAATATACAATGTCTAAATAAGTAAATATACATTGCTTAGATCACGTAACAAACATTGTCTTGAAAAGGTAAAGTAATATACATTGTTTTGAAAAAGTATTATACATTCTCTTGATGAAGAATATACCTTGTCTAGACAAAGCAATTTACATTGTCTAGATGAAATAATTTACCTTGTCTATATAATGTAATATACATTATCTAAATAAAGTAAGATACCATTTTCATACAAAGTAGTATACCACACCCAGATAAAGTAACATACTTTGTCTAGACCAGTGGTTCTCAACCTTTTTTGGCCCATGCACCCCTTCACCATATGTTCAGAATGTCATTTCCTCATTCCCTCCCCCTTTCGTATTTCCTCCCTATAACCCCCCCCCCCCCCCCCCCCCCCCCAACTACCCCATCCCGGCCATCCCCACACAGTATACATAAAAATGGAAGCTAATTTTAATAACACATACTAGAACAAGTCTAGACATCTGTATAAAATGTGACTTGCAGGTCTACTTACATTATAAAATGAATTTCAGAAGAGCGAGAAGTTCAGAACCGTAAAGTGTGGAGGAAAAAACAATATCAAGTAATCGGTTCTTGTATTAATGCGATCTTGAAATAATCTTAATTCCCCCCCCCCCCCTGAAAACCCTAAAATTCTGCACCTGTTGAGAACCACCGGTCTAGACAAAGTAACACATCTATACTGATAAAATGATGTACCTTATCTAGATAAAGCAGTATGCCTGGTTTTGATATAATATATCTTGTCCAGATAAAGTAATGCACCTGTCTTCCTATAAAGTAATATATTTTATCTTGATAATGTAACATATCTTAACTTAATAAAGCAACAAACTCAATTAAAAAAACAAAAAAACATTTAGTCTTGGTAAAACAGAGTAAACCTAAATCACTAAAGTAGTGCACTACTGTATCTTGATAAAGTAGCACACCTTATCTTACTAATGACATCAAATGTATCAATCTAACACATCATCACTAGTCATCACATTACTTTACATTATAAAGAGCATCATTATTTGCTGTGTACACAGCAGACAGCTGCACACATAAACTTGAATAAACTTTCAAACCTCGGAGATGAATTATTAGTGTACAAAAGTATCTTATGACATTGTATTTACCAAATGCTATATATCTACTATAATAACGGCACTTGTCTCACAGCTGCATACTGTAATTTGAGAAAAAGAACTATCAAATCTTAGAAATGGATTCTTGGTTTACCAAATTATCCTATGACATATTTTTTAAATGCTACTCGTCTACTATAATGGCATTTGAACCACAGCTGCACATAGTAATTTGAATAGACTATTAAATATTGGAGATGAATTATTAATCTACAAAATTAGCATATGATGCTGTTTTAACCGAATCTATCAACTATACATATGACATATGTACCACAGTACATTGTCTACCTCGGAGGGTTTCAGAACTGAAGAATGAAAGACACTTGCCAAAGCAGTCACCATGCAGTGTACATGATGTTTATTTCATGTTTGATAGAAAAAAATCCCCAGCCTTACTGAGGAAAAGAACACACATCCCATGATGTATGAAGCAGACATCCTACACTCTTGTCCAAATGCCATCAATACTTAAGCACATCATCAATGTTAAAATTGGTGCCTTTGAGTTCAGTAGTCAAATATGATTCCAGAAATGTGTGCTGCCCATGTCATGGTTCTAGAACACAGAAGACTCGCTGGCAGTTGACAGGGATGGATCAGTTTGTGAGATGTTTCAATTCCAGCAGTAGAATGTTGGGTTATGGATGTGATGATTATAATCCCAGCATTGGAGCTATAAATCAGCTCAAGTGTTGGTTACAGTTCTAACACTGGCGTGTTGGTCATCTTGTGTGATGTTGGTCATCTCATGTGATGTTGGTCATCTCTTGCGATGTTGGTTATCTCTTGTGATGTTGGTTATCTCTTGTGATGTCGACAACCTCTTGTGATGCTGATAATCTCTTGTGATTTTAACCACCATTTGTGATGTTGTCCAGCTCTTATGATGTAAGTTAGTTTTTGAGATGTCAGCTATCTCTTGTGATATTGGCTAGCTTTTGAGATGGTCATCACATGTAGTGTTAGCCATGTCTTGTTAAGTTGCTCATCCCATGTTGTGTAGCCATTTCTTATGATGTTATACTAGTTATCTCTTGAGGTTTTGGTCAAACTTTTGTAATGTTTATATAACACTCTTGTCACTAATGGCAAAATCCCTAAGAAAGCATACAATTACTGAATATGCTAGACAATCAAGCAACTCAACTCCACACCAAACCCACTAGACTTCCACATGCTGAAAGATATCCCTGTAGCTACTTCCAAAAGCCCTCAGAACTTTCTTGGGCTTATCCCTGGATCAGCAAGACAAACCAATCTGTCAAGCAGATGTAACCTTGAACTGGTGAACTCTGATGACCACTAGCCCACTTGAAGTGTTTCCTGGCCCAGCTATTCTGACAGCAACTGACACAGGAGACTGTTTCTATTGTCTGCCAGCCTCATGTCCTCTACAGGGGTCTGAAACAGTGGACAGAAGCATCCTTTGATACATGGTAATCAACTAAACTGCCATGAAAATGTTACAATAAATGTATTTGTATGTCAGATACTGCAATGGAAGTATGAAGAGTTAGGCTTTTATACATACTTCTTCTTCTTCTTTCTTCTTCTTCTTCTTCTTCTTCTTCTCCTCTTCTTCTC
>JACEFZ010023643.1:299586-312086 GCA_014155875.1 Cepaea nemoralis
TTCTTCTCCTACTCCTTTTTCTTTTTCTACTACTACTTCAATTCTTCTTCTACTACTAATTCTTGTTTTTCCTTCCTTCTCCTACTTTTCGTTCTTCTTCTACTATCTCTACTTCCTTCTCTACTACTACTTCACTTCTTCTACTACTCTTTCTTCTTCTACTACTACCTTCTTCTTCTACTACTACTTCTTCTTCTACTACTACTTCTTCTTCTCCTACTTCTTTTCTACTACTACATTCATCTCTCTTTGTCTACTATACCACTTATTCTTCTTCTCCTACTCGTCTTTTTCCTACTACTACTATTCTTCTTCTACTACTATCTTCTCTTCTCTCCTACTTCTTTCTACTACGTCTTATTCTTCTTCTCACTACTCACTACTTCTTCTTCTACTACTTATTCTCTCTTTCTCCTCCTACTTTCTTCTTCTACTACTTATTCTCTTCTACTACTGATTCTTCTTCTCACTACTTCTTCTTCTACTACTTCTTCTTCTACTACTTATCTTCTTCTACTACTTCTTTTTCTACTACTTATTCTTCTTCTTCTACTACTTATTCTCTTCTACTACTACTACATACTCTTCTCTACTACTACTTCTTCTTCTATACTACTTCTCTTTTTCTACTACTTAATCTTCTTCTACTCACTTATTCTTCTCTACTACGTGGAGGGACTCTCTTCTTCTACTACTACTTCTTGCTTCTCCTACTTCTTTTATCTACTACTACTACACTTATTCTCTTTTTCTACTAACGACCACTTATTCTGCTCTCCTACTCTCTTTTTCTACTACTACTTATTCTTCTTCTACTACTACTTCTTCTTCTCCTACTTCTTTTTCTACTACTACTTATTCTTCTTCTACTACTACTTCTTCTTCTACTACTTATTCTTCTTCTCCTACTTCTTCTCCTACATCTACTTCTCTCTACCTTACTCTACTTCTTCTCCTACTCCTCTATCTGCTACTCTTCTTCTACTCACTCACTCTTCTCATACTACTCTCTACATACTTATATCTTCTTCTACTACTTCGTTTCTTCCTTCTATCTCACTGTCTTACTGTCTACTACTTCTTCTTCTTCTACATCACTCTTCATCTTCTTCTACTACTATATCTTCTTCTACTACTCTCTCGTCTCTCGTACTACGTCTTCTTCTACTACTAACTTCTTCCTTCTACTTCTTCTTCTCTACTACTTATCCTTCTTCTACTACTATATTCTTCTTCCTACGTCTTCTTCACTTACTACTTCTATCTCTACTATCTTTTCTTCTTCTACTACTTATTCTTTCTTCTCCTACTTCTTCTTCGACTACTACTTCTTCTTCTACTACTTCTTCTTCTACTACTCTTCTTCTTCTACTACTTCGTCTTCTACTACTTATTCTTCTTCTCTCGATTCTTCTTCTACTACTTATTCTTGCTTCTACACTATTCTCTTCTACTACTTATTCTTCTACTACTACTTCTTCTTCTACTACTTCTTCTACTACTTATTCTTCTTCTACTACTTATTCTTCTTCTACTACTTATTCTTCTTCTACTACTTCTTCTTCTACTACTACTTCTTCTTCTACTACTTATTCTTCTTCTACTACTTCTTCTTCTACTACTACTTCTTCTTCTACTACTTATTCTTCTTCTACTACTACTTCTTCTTCTACTACTTATTCTTCTTCTAATACTACTTCTTCTTCTACTACTACTTCTTCTTCTACTACACTCTTCTTCTACTACTCTAATCTTCTGTCGACGACTTATCTTCTCTCTACTTATCTTCTCTCTTCTACTACTTAGTCTTCTTCTTCTACTACTACTTCGTCTTCTCTACACTACTTATTCTTCTTCTTCTACGTACTTATTCTTCTTCTACTACTTCGTGCTTCTTACTACTCTACTACTTCTTCTTCTACTATTCTTCTTCTTCTACTACTTGATTCTTCTTCTACTACTGATTCTTCTTCTCTACTACTTATTCTTCTTCTACGACGTATTCTTCTTCTTCTTCTGCTACTGTATTCCTTCTCTTCATTACGACTTCTTCTTCTACTACTTATGGTCTTCTTTCGCTACTTCTTCTTCTATCTAACTACTTATTCTCATGTGACTAACTTGACTATTCTTCTACTACTATTATTCTTCTTCTACGACTTCTTCTCTCTCTACTACTTATTCTCTTCGACTACTTATTCTTCTTCTCCTACTTCTTCTACTACTACTTATTCTTCTTCTCGTAGCTTACTTCTTCTTCTACTACTATTCTTCTTCTACCTATTCTTCTCTACTACTAATCTTCTTCTTCTACTACTTCGTCTTCTATCTACTACTTCTTTCTACTGACTTCGTCTTCTACTACTTCTTCTTCTACTACTGTCTTCTTCTTCTCGACTTAGTCTTCTCTACTACTACTTCTTCTTCTCCTACTTATTCTTCTTATCCTACTACTTCTTCTTCTACTACTACGTTCTTCTTCTCTATTCTTCTTCTTCTACTACTTATTCTTCATTCGCTACTTCTTCTCTCTACTACTTATTCTTCTTCTACTACTTCTTCTACTACTACTTAGTCTTCTTCTCCTACTTCTTCTTCTTCTCTACTACTTATTTCTTCTTCATACTACTTCTTCTACTACTATTTTCTTCACTACTTATTCTTCTCTACTACTTCTGGTCCTACTACTTAGTCTTCTTCTTCTACTACTTCTTGCTACTACTACTTATTCTTCTTCGTCTACTACTTCTGCTTCTCGTACTTGTCTTCTTCTTCTACTACTTCTTCTCTACACTACGTATTCTTCTTCTACTACTGTCTTCTCTTCTACTACTTCTTCGTCTTCTACGACTTATTCTTCTCTACTACTTCTCTCTCCTTCTACTTACTTCTTTCGTACTACTACTTATTCTTCTTCTACTACTTTTCTTCTTCGACTACGTAGTCTTCTTCTACTACTTCCTTCTTCTACTACTTATTCTTCTCTTCACTACTTCTTCTACTACTACTTATTCTTCTCTCTACTACTTCTTCTTCGTACTACTTATTCTTCTTCTACTACTTATTCTTCTTCTACTACTTGTTCTTCTCTACTATTCTACTGCTTCTTCACTACTTTCGTCTTCTACTATTCTTCTTCTACTACTGATCTTCTTCTACTACTTGATTCTTCTTCTACTACTTCTCTCTTCTACTACTTCTTCTTCTACGACTTATTCTTCTTCTACTACTCTTCTTCTTCGACTACTTATTCTTCTTCTCCTACTTCTCTTCTTCTATACTGACTTATTCTCTCTACGACTTCTTCTTCTCTTACTTCTTCTCTTCTACTACTTCTTCTCTCGCTACTACTCGTCTTCTTCTACTACTTATTCTTCTTCGTCTACTACTTCTTCTCTTCTTCTATCTACTGCTCTTCTAACACTTATTCTTCTTCTTCTACTACTATTCTTCTTCTCTACTACATTCTTCTTCTACTAGTATTCTTCTTCTTCTACTACTTAATTCGTCTTCTACTACGTCTTCTCTACTACTATTCGTCTTCTAACGACTTAATGCTTCTTCTACTACTTCTTCTTCTACTACTTATTCTTCTTCATACTACTCTCTACTACTACTATTCTTCTTCTACTACACGTATCTTCTTTTCTCCTACTTCTCTACTACTAATTATTCTTCTTTTTCTACTACCACTTATTCTTCTTCTTCTACTACTACTACTACTATTCTTCTTCTACTACGACTTCTTCTTCTACTACTTATCTTACTTCTCCTATTCTTCTCTATCTTCTTCTACTTTTCTTCTACTACTATTCTTCTTCTCACTACTATCTTTTCTACTACTTCTTCTTCTACTACTCTCTTCTCTACTACTCCTTCTTCTCTACTAGCTCACGTTATTCTTCTTCTACTACTACTATTCTTCTTCTACTACTACTCTCTCTCTACTACTACTTCTCTCTTCTACTACTTCTCTGTCTTCTACTACTCTACTTCTTCTTCTCTACTCACTTTCTTCTCTACTACTACTTCTTTTCTCCTCTTCTTTTTCTCTACTACTTATTCTTCTTTTCTACTACACTTATTTCTTCTTCTTTTCTACTACTACTTATTCTTCTTCTACTCTACCTTCTTCTTCTCCTCTCTTCTTCTACTACTACTTATTCTTCTCTCTCTCTTCTCTTCTACTACTATCTTTTCTCTCTTCTTCTACTACTACTTATTCTTCTTATTATTCTCTTCTCCTACTTCTTCTTCTACTACTTCTTCTTCTACTACTACTCTCTTCTACTACTTCTTTTCTACTACTTATTCTTCTTCTCTACTACTTTCTTCTTCTCTACTTCTTCTTCTACTACTTATTCTTCTTCTACTACTTCTTTTTCTACTACTTATTCTTCTTCTCTCTATTCTTCTCTCTACTACTTCTTCTTCTACTACCTACTTCTTCTCTACTACTTCTTCTTCTCTACTTATTCTTCTTCTACTATTATTCTTCTTCTCCTACTTCTTCTTCTACTACTACTTCTCTTCTACTACTTATTCTTCTTCTACTACTTATCTTCTTCTCCTACTTCTTCTCTTCTACTACTACTTCTCTTCTACTACTATTCTTCTTCTACTACTTCTTCTTCTCTATCTCTACTACTTCTTCTTCTTCTCTACTTCTTCTACTACTTTATTCTTCTTCTACTACTATTCTTCTTCTACTACTTTCTCTACTACTACTTCTTCTTCTACTATTCTTCTACTACTTATTCTTCTTCTACCTACTTATTCTTCTTCTACTACTATTCTCTTCTCCTACTTCTTCTCTACTACTATCTTCTTCTTAACTCCTTCTTCTTTTTCTACTACTCTTCTCTCTATACTCTTTCTCTACTACTTATTCTTCTTCTACTTCTTCTTCTACTACTTATTCTTCTTCTACTACTACTTCTTCTTTCTACTACTACTTCTTCTTCTACTCTACTTCTTCTTCTACTACTCTTCTTCTTCTACTACTTATTCTTCTCTACCTTTTCTTCTACTACTTATTCTTCTTCTACTACTACTTCTTCTTCTCCTACTTATTCTTCTTCTACTACTATTCTTCTTCTACTACACTTCTTCTTCTACTACTACTTCTTCTTCTACTACTTCTTTTTCTACTACTTTATTCTTCTTCTACTACTTATCTTCTTCTCCTTACTTCTTCTCTACTACTACTTCTCTTCTACTACTTCTTCTTCTTCTACTACTCTTCTTCTACTACTTATTCTTCTTCTCCTACTTCTTCTTCTCTACTACTTACTTCTTCTCTACTACTTCTTCTACTCACTATTCTTCTTCTACTACTTCTTCTTCTTCTACTACTTATCTTCTACTACCTATCTTCTTCTCCTACTCTTCTACTACTTATTCTTCTTTCTACTCTTCTACTACTACTTATTCTTCTACTACTTCTTCTTCTTCTACTACTCTCTTCTTCTACTACTTCTTCTTCTACTACTACTTCTTCTTCTACTACTTCTTCTTCTACTACTTCTTCTTCTACTACTTCTTCTTCTCTCCTACTCTTCTTCTACTACTACTTCTTCTTCTCTACTTCTCTCTACTATTCTTCTTCTACTACTACTTCTTCTTCTCCTACTTCTTCTTCTACTCTATTCTTCTTCTCCTACTTCTCTTCTCTCTACTACTTCTTCTTCTCCTACTACTTCTTCTACTACTACTCTTCTTCTTCTTCTCTTCTCTACTATCTCTTCTTCTCACTCTTCTACTACTACTATTCTTCTTCTACTACTTCTTCTTCTACTACTTACTTCTTCTTCTCTACTTCTTCTACTACTACTACTTCTTCTTCTACTACTTCTTCTTCTACTACTATTCTTCTTCTTCTACTCTTCTTCTCTACTACTTATTCTCTTCGACTTCTTCTACTTCTACTACTGCTTTCTTCTACTTCTACTACTTCTTTCTTCTACTTCTACTACTTCTTTCTTCTACTTCTACTACTTCTTTCTTCTACTTCTACTACTTCTTTCTTCTACTTCTACTACTGCTTTCTTCTACTTCTACTACTTCTTTCTTCTACTTCTACTACTGCTTTCTTCTACTTCTACTACTGCTTTCTTCTACTTCTACTACTGCTTCTTACTTCTACTACTTCTTTCTTCTAACTTCTACTACTGCTTTCTTCTACTTCTACTACTTCTTTTCTCTACTTCTACTACTTCTTTCTTCTACTTCTACTACTTCTTTCTTCTACTTCTACTACTTCTTTCTTCTACTTCTACTACTTCTTTCTTCTACTTCTACTACTTGCTTTCTTCTACTTCTACTACTGCTTCTTCTACTTCTACTACTGCTTTCTTCTACTTCTACACTTCTTTCTTCTACTTCTCTACTACTTCTTCTCTGTCTACTACTTCTCTCTTCTGTCTACTACTTATTCTTCTCTGTCGTCTACTTCTTCTTCTCCTACTTCTTATTCGTGTCTCTCCTACTTCGTTCTTCTCCCTACGCTTCTTCTCTACCACTCTTCTCTACTACTTAGTCTGCCCTTTACGTACTTATTATTTCTACTCCGTGCTTCTTCTTCTCCTTATTCTCTACTCCTACTTCTATCTTCTTCTGCTACTTCTTCTTCTACTACTACTTCTTCTCTACTACTACTTCTCTACTACTACTTATTCTTCTTCTACTACTTCTTCTTCTTCTACTACTCTATCTTCCTACTACTACTCTTTCTACTACTACTACTACTGCTTCTCTACTACTCTTGCTCTACTACTCTTCTGTCTTCTACTACTCTTCTTCTACTACTTCATTGCTTCTCTCTACTACTCTCTCTACTTCTACTACCTACTATTCTTCTACTACTACTATTCTTCTACTACTACTTCTCTACTACTTCTTTCTTCTACTTCTACTACTGCTTTCTTCTACTTCTACTACTGTCTTTCTCTACTTCTACTACTGCTTTCTTCTACTTCTACTACTTCTTTCTTCTACTTCTACTACTGCTTTCTTCTACTTCTACTACTTCTTTCTTCTACTTCTACTACTGCTTTCTTCTACTTCTACTACTTCTTTCTTCTACTTCTACTACTGCTTTCTTCTACTTCTACTACTTCTTTCTTCTACTTCTACTACTTCTTTCTTCTACTTCTACTACTGCTTTCTTCTACTTCTACTACTGCTTTCTTCTACTTCTACTACTTCTTTCTTCTACTTCTACTACTTCTTTCTTCTACTTCTACTACTTCTTTCTTCTACTTCTACTACTTCTTTCTTCTACTTCTACTACTGCTTTCTTCTACTTCTACTACTTCTTTCTTCTACTTCTACTACTTCTTTCTTCTACTTCTACTACTTCTTTCTTCTACTTCTACTACTGCTTTCTTCTACTTCTACTACTGCTTTCTTCTACTTCTGCTTTCTTCTACTTCTACTACTGCTTTCTTTCTACTTCTACACTTCTTCTTACTTACTACGGCTTTCTTCTACTTCTACTACTTCTTTCTTCTACTTCTACTACTGCTTTCTTCTACTTCTACTACTGCTTTCTTCTACTTCTACTACTGCTTTCTTCTACTTCTACTACTGCTTTCTTCTACTTCTACTACTTCTTTCTTCTACTTCTACTACTGCTTTCTTCTACTTCTACTACTTCTTTCTTCTACTTCTACTACTGCTTTCTTCTACTTCTACTACTGCTTTCTTCTACTTCTACTACTTCTTTCTTCTACTTCTACTACTTCTTTCTTCTACTTCTACTACTGCTTTCTTCTACTTCTACTACTGCTTTCTTCTACTTCTACTACTTCTTTCTTCTACTTCTACTACTTCTTTCTTCTACTTCTACTACTTCTTTCTTTCTACTTCTACTACTTCTTTCTTCTACTTCTACTACTGCTTTCTTCTACTTCTACTACTTGCTTTCTTCTACTTCTACTACTGCTTTCTTCTACTTCTACTACTTCTTTCCTTCTACTTCTACTACTGCTTTCTCTACTTCTACTACTGCTTTCTTCTACTTCTACTACTGCTTTCTTCTACTTCTACTACTGCTTCTTCTACTTCTACTACTTCTTTCTTCTACCACTTCTTTCTTCTACTTCTACTACTGCTTTCTTCTACTACTGCTTTCTTCTACTTCTACTACTGCTTTACTTCTACTACTGCTTTCTTCTACTTCTACTACTTCTTTCTTCTACTTCTACTACTTCTTTCTTCTACTTCTACTACTGCTTTCTTCTACTTCTACTACTGCTTTCTTCTACTTCTACTACTGCTTTCTTCTACTTCTACTACTGCTTTCTTCTACTTCTACTACTACTGCTTTCTTCTACTTCTACTACTGCTTTCTTCTACTTCTACTACTACTTCTTCTACATTCTTCTACTACTTCTTCTCTATTCTTCTTCTACTTCTTCTACTACTTCTTCTCACTTTTCTACTACTTCTTCTACTACTTCTTCTACTACTTCTACTACTTCTTCTACTACTTCTTCTACTACTTATTCTACTACTTATTCTACTACTTCTCTACTACTTCTTCTACTACTTCTCTACTACTTCTTCTACTACTTTTCTCTACTTCTTCTACTACTTCTTCTACACTTCTTCTACTTCTTCTACTACTTCTTCTACTCTTCTTCTACTACTTCTTCTACTACTTCTTCTACTACTTCGTCTACTACTTCTTCTCTACTTCTTCTACTACTTCTTCTACTTCTTCTACTACTTCTTCTACTACTTCTTCTACTTCTTCTACTACTTCTACTTCTACTACTTCTTCTACTTCTTCTACTTCTTCTACTACTTCTACTTCTTCTACTACTTCTTCTACTGCTTCTTCTTCTACTCTTCTTCTACTTCTTCTACTACTCTTCTACTACTTCTTCTCTACTTCTTCTACTACTTCTTCTACTACTTCTTCTACTTCTTCTTCTACTACTTCTTCTACTACTTCTTCTACTTCTTCTACTACTTCTTCTACTACTTCTTCTACTACTTCTTCTACTACTTTCTTCTACTACTTCTTCTACTACTTCTTCTACTACTTCTACTACTTCTTACTACTTCTTCTACTACTTCTCTACTACTTCTTCTACTACTTCTTCTACTACTTCTTCTACTACTTCTTCTACTACTTTTCTACTACTTCTTCTACTACTTCTTCTACTACTTCTTCTACTACTTCTTCTACTACTTCTTCTACTACTTATTCTACTACTTCTTCTACTACTTCTTCTACTACTTCTTCTACTACTTCTTCTACTACTTCTTCTACTACTTCTTCTACTACTTATTCTACTACTTATTCTACTACTTATCTACTACTTCTTCTACTACTTCTTCTACTACTGTCTTACTTCTTACTTCTACTAACTTCTTACTTACTACTTCTTACCTACGTTTCTTCTACTTCTTACTACTTACTTCTTCTACTTCTTCTACTAGCTTCTTCTACTTCTTACTACTTACTTCTCTACTACTTCTACTACTGCTCTTCCTTCTACTACTCTACTACTTACTTCTTCTACTTCTACATACTGCGTTCTTACTACTTCCTATTCACTACTTCTTCTACATTCTACTTCTACTACTGCTTACTTACTTACTTCTACTACTGCAGTTCGTACTACTTCTTACTACTACTTCTTCTACTTCTTGCTACTTCTACTACTAGCTTCTTCTAACTTCCGACTCTACTGACTTCTTCTACTACTTCTACTACTTCGTTCTACTTACTTCTACTACTGCTTCTTACTACTTCTACTACTTCTTCTTACTACTTCTACTACTGCTTCTTCTACTAATTCTACTCACTGCTTACGTACTACTTCTAATACTGCTTCTTACTACCTTCTACTACTTCTACTACTTCTACTACTACTTCTTCTACTACTTATTCTACTACTATTCTTCTACTACTTCTCTACTACTTCTACTACTTTCTACTACTTCTTCTACTACTTCTTCTACTACTTCTTCTACTACTTACTTCTACTACTATTCTACTACTTCTCTACTACTTCTACTACTACTACTTCTACTACTTCTTCTACTACTTCTTCTACTACTTCTTCTACTACTTCTTCTACTACTCTACTTCTTCTACTACTTACTTCTACTACTTCTTCTACTACTTCTCTACTACTACTTCTTCTACTACTTCTACTACTACTTCTCTACTTCTACTACTTACTTCTACTACTTATTCTACTACTTATTCTACTACTACTTCTACTACTTCTTCTACTACTTCTTCTACTACTTATTCTACTACTACTACTACTATTCTACTACTTACTTCTACTACTTCTACTACTACTTACTTCTACTACTTATTCTACTCTCTACTTCTACTACTTATTCTACTACTATTCTACTACTTATTCTACTACTTCTTCTACTACTTCTTCTACTACTTATTCTACTACTTATTCTACTACTTCTTCTACTACTTCTTCTACTACTTATTCTACTACTTATTCTACTACTTCTTCTACTACTTCTTCTACTACTTCTTCTACTACTTATTCTACTACTTCTTCTACTACTTCTTCTACTACTTCTTCTACTACTTATCTACTACTTACTTCTACTACTTATTCTACTACTTACTTCTACTACTTATTCTACTACTTACTTCTACTACTTACTCTACTACTTCTTCTACTACTATTCTACTACTTATTCTACTACTTCTTCTACTACTTCTCTACTACTTCTCTACTACTTACTTCTACTACTTCTTCTACTTATTCTACTACTTCTTCTCTACTTCTCTACTACTATTCTACTACTTCTACTACTACTTCTACTACTTATTCTACTACTTCTACTACTTATTCTACTACTTCTTCTACTACTTCTTCTACTACTTCTTCTACTACTTATTCTACTACTATTCTACTACTTCTACTACTTCTTCTACTACTTCTTCTACTACTCTTCTACTACTACTTCTTCTACTACTCTTCTACTACTATCTCTACTTATTCTACTACTCTCTACTACTTCTTCTACTACTTCTTCTACTACTTCTACTCTATTCTCTACTACTTACTTCTACTACTTCTTCTACTACTTACTTCTACTACTATCTACTACTTCTTCTACTACTTCTTCTACTACTTCTTCTACTTCTTCTACTACTCTCTACTTCTTCTACTACTTATTCTACTACTACTACTTCTTCTACTACTTATTCTACTACTTCTTCTCTACTTCTTCTACTACTTCTTCTACTACTTCTTCTACTACTTCTTCTACTACTTATCTTCTACTACTTCTACTACTTCTACTACTACTCTTCTACTACTTATTCTACTACTTTCTCTACTTCTTCTACTACTTCTTCTACTACTTATTCTACTACTTCTTCTACTACTTACTCTACTTCTCTACTTCTTCTACTACTTCTATCTACTACTTCTTCTACTACTTCTTCTACTACTTCTTCTACTACTTCTTCTACTACTTCTTCTACTACTTCTTCTACTACTTATTCTACTACTTATTCTACTACTTCTTCTACTACTTCTTCTACTACTTCTTCTACTACTTCTTCTACTACTTCTTCTACTACTTCTTCTACTACTTCTTCACTACTTCTTCTTCTACTATTCTACTACTTACTCTACTACTTCTTCTACTACTATTCTCTACTTCTTCTACTACTTCTTCTACTACTCTTCTACTACTTCTTCTACTACTTCTACTACTTCTTCTACTACTTCTTCTACTACTTCTCTTCTACTTCTTCTACTACTTCTTCTACTTCTCTACTACTTCTTCTATTCTTACTTCTTCTACTACTTCTTCTACTACTTCTTCTTCTACTTCTTCTACTACTTCTTCACTACTTCTTCTACTACTTCTTCTTCTACTTCTTCTACTACTTCTTCTACTACTTCTTCTACTACTTCTTCTACTACTTCTTCTACTTCTTCTACTACTTCTCTTCTACTACTTCTTCTACTACTTCTTCTACTACTTCTTCTACTACTTCTTCTACTACTTCTTCTACTACTTCTTCTACTTCTCTACTACTTCTACTTCTACTACTTCTTCTACTACTTCTTCTACTACTTCTTCTACTACTTTCTACTACTTTACTTCTACTACTTCTTCTATCTACTTACTCTCTACTACTTCTTCTACTACTCTTCTACTACTTCTTCTACTACTTCTTCTACTACTTCTCTACTACTTCTTCTACTTCTACTACTTCTTCTACTACTTTCTTCTACTACTTCTCTACTACTACTTCTTCTATACTCTTCTACTACTTCTTCTACTTCTTCTACTCCTCTTCTTCTACTACTTCTTCTACTACTTCTTCTACTACTTTCTTCTACTACTTCTTCTACTACTTCTTCTACTACTTCTTCCTACTACTTCTACTCTACTTCTTCTACTATCTTCTACTACTTTCTACTACTTCTTCTACTACTTCTTCTACTACTTCTTCTACTACTTCTTCTACTACTTCTACTACTACT